>JAVKLF010000038.1:14566000-14577614 GCA_034783495.1 Millerichthys robustus
CAAACGACAATTTAGTTTTGTACAAAAATGTCAAAACATGAAAAAGAAAAATGTGAAGATAATAAAAACAAACAATAAAACCAACATCACTCAAAACAAATCTACAAAACATATTTTTATTGCTCAGTTTTTAGTAATAGAAGCTAATTTTTAGTTTTTAAGAATTAAAAAAAATAAAAATAAAGAAAATGTTCATTTTTTAATTTGACTGTTGTCTACAAAGATTCCAGCAGGTATGATCTAGGGTAAAATGTTTGTGCTGATTTGTTTAGCAGAAGTAGGAAGAGTAACTTCTGGAATTATTGTGCCCCATATCTCGTAAATCCCCCTCCCCCTTCATCCTCAAACATCTCCATTTGACCTAAACCATCTGCATCTGGGCCTGCCCTGCCCCCAACCATGTCTACCGACCCAGCTGGATACACGGGCCCCCCATCCTTCAATCTTAGCGCAGCTGTGACGGGTGGCCAAGTTCATGGAGTGGAGCTGGCTGTCAAGAGGGGCCAGAGAAGGGCGGGCTGGTCAGTTGCTGTGTTGTGCATCTGTATAAGCATGCACACACACACACAGACACACAGAAAAAAATGTGCGGAAGCTAATCACAAATGTGTGTATGTTTGTGAGTGTAGGAAAGGTGGGGGCAATGGCCCCACAAGACGGGAAGGAAGGAAAATAAGGGCAGAAAGGAGTGCATGGTATGTGCCGACCAGGAATGTCTCCTAAAGACAAAACCTATAAAAGCATCGGGAATCAAAACAAGATCCTTTTGGAGAGAGACGTTAATAGCTGCAGCCCAGGGTCTAGTTTCAACCAGGAGCCCATTGGTCAGTAGCAATTACAGGGCCTGAAATGAGAGTCAGGAGGGCAAAGGTTGTCAAGCCTCTGAGAGAGAGTCTTTTTCACCCTCTCACTCTCATGTGTGTAACTGCTGTCAACGTTCATGCTTCCTAAACAAATACTTATGAGCCATCGACCTGCAAACTCACTGCACAAATGGCGTTTCAGGGTTACTGGCTGAACGCATGAAGTCTTTTGAACCAAAATGAGAAAAACGTTTGAATTCATTCACAGGCTCTCAGAAATGAGCTGCCTAATGACAACATTGACATATTTTAAAACAGTCGTGTTCTCATCTGCATCTAAACAATTCACCATTTAAAAAGCAGTTTTTAATAGATAAGTTATAAAATCTTCAAGCATGGAAAAAAAAGTTTTCACTGACAATTTTTAAAAACAAGTAAGAAAAGATTATCTAACCAAAATCCTGATTTTACTATTTATCATATTATTTATGAGCTGTGAAAAAGGTTACATCAGACAGACCATGTGAACATAAAGATATATCCTAGTGCATCTGGAGGCCTTTAGACCTTTGCACACAACCTGAACACCTCTGTTATACGTTAACCATTATAAATGATTATGACTGGAAATAATTTACATTTTACATGTATAGTCCCGGATATTCACTCTTGTGAGAAAGAAAAATGCCATTGTCTCTACTCTATTGCCCTGAAATCAAACATATGCAATCTGACAACCAAACAAAACCCCCTTACCATTCGTAAGGTTAGTAAATCAGTGTAGTGCTTGTTTTACAAACAGGTAAACCTCTGTGTGTGAACAGCATCTTCAAAAACATGTTCAAAATAATAAAAAGACACAATTTAACTCATATTTTATTAAATACATTAGTAAAAAAACAAGACTAGCTATATATACTCTCATACATCCCTCTTTTTAAAGTTTTATGTAATGGCTTTTTTCCCGTAGATTTGCTGCTAGGATTGAGATTATTGTCTTGTTTTGTGATGACATAATTTCATACATACTGAAGCTGCCAGACTGAGGACTTCTTATCTGACTTTTGTATAGATAGATATACAGAGGGGTTTACATTAAACTGAACGGCAGGAAGGTACGCTTAAACTGCGGCTGCCAAACAAGCCCCAATTCATTAGTGTTCTACCCCCGTGCATGATATAGGACCCTATGATTTCCATAATGGCTGATTTTCTGAGGTATTTTGGCTATTTGGTCATTTTAAATTCTATGGCTATTAATTTGTTAAGTTATTTTTCAGTCATTTTAATTACAAACTTTTTAGGTTAACAAATATGGTTCGAATAACAATGTGGAATACAGAAAAAAACAGAATTTGGAAAATAATAAAGCTAAATATAGGAAAATAACACTTTATAGGGCCCTAATGATAGGTGTTATTAGATGTTTGTCCTGACATGCAGGGTTTGGTTTTCACTAAACAACAAGTATTTTAATCAAACAATATTTTCCTAGCTTCCCCTAAAAAGCCAATCCTTGTTTAGTTTTCTAATTGTAAAGTCATCATCAGCTTCCGTATTTAAAATGCTAACAGAGGATTGAGGAGTCTGAGACGTAGCCCTTATTTTATTTATAATTTCTCAATTTCTATTATTATTGCAAACTGACAAATATTCTGTTTTAATAGAGGACCGTTACCTTACTAATAATTATTTAATCTGTTCTGTTTAATTATCAGCACCTGGCAGCTAATTACCGTCTTAATTTTTACAAAATGAGAAAAAGTAGACTTGGTTTTTAACATGCTGCTTCTAAATTTTGACCTAGATTTTTCCTTAAAAAAAAAAAAGGATTTATTTCAAACCAAAGCACTCATTTTTAATTACGAAGAGCATCACAACATCTGACTACACACCAGTATCAGGAGAAACTACAAAAGTGCAGTGAGTAGCCACAGGTTCACTGGACTTGGAAATGTTAAGGAAACACAAATGTGTTTATATACAAACCACATGCACATCTAAACACACATACACATGAACAATTTCCTGAGGGGCACTCTGTTATGGGTGAACAGGGGTCAAGGTGTACTGACATCAACAAAGAACAAAGGTCTAAAGTCACAGAGTACTACCATCCAGAAAAGATCAAACTCTGGCTTCCTACATTTTTTTGGTCTCAGCAAAAATAACATTTAACAATGAATTAGATGATGTCAGTACAACCTCAAATCAACAAGATCCAAACTGTTACCACACTGTTCAGAAGAAAACTTTACTTTCACTGTCACTTATTCGTGTTAAGGGAGAAAAATCCTGAATTTTATTTGTATATATTTACATCCTTTATGTCCATGACGAATAATTTGATACTATAGTTAAATAACGGCAAACAAGTAGAATAGACAAGTCTATGACACATGACACTACTATATCTATAGTTATGTGGTCAATTAAGTCCAACAATATTGTCAAAACAATTGCAAACACATTCTTGTGTTACTGCAAGCCTTAGATTTTGTGGCTGGTACGGGACACACATCACACACTTGTCATGTTTCATTAATAAAATAAAACACCAAGATGCAATGGTTGTTTTAGTGTGTGTCATAAACATAAAACAGCATCTCTGAGGTCTTTATAAGTATCGCGGGCAAGTTGGCATTCATCTAACTCTGCTAAGAAAACAGCCTACTGACAATCCCACATTTTTAATTCATTTACAATTATTTAGATTTTTACTGTTCATTAAACTTTCCTAATCAGTCTGTTCTAAATATGAATAAAGACTGCGATCAAAACACAGCTAATCACATTTTTGATTATTTTATGTCAGACAGTAAAGTTGAAGTTAGCCCTTTAAGATTTTCCCACTAAACAGAAAAATCCAGCTGCAATTGACAGTTATTTATTTCACATTTGTTGCAACACCAATTTCTCGTAAGTATTGCATGAAAAACATGTTTGCTTCACTATATGATTTAAAACACACACACACACACAAAGTAATTATAACATGAGCCATTAACCAGAACCAGACATGTTGGCTCTTGAATTGAGACCTTGGTCATCTGTGGAATGTTAATACTATGCTGCTTCTAGTTAAAGAGTGGATACTGATGTATTTGGACGTCTTATGACCAGACATCTCTGCACCATCGTTGCATTCACCGACTCAGCCAGATATCTAATACATTTTGTTGTCCTTCGTCATACAGCTCAATTTTTTATTGCAGAAAAATTTGGTTTACAACCATCACTACTAAAAAAGTGAAGATATCGTTCTGCTCTCATCTCAACAAGACACAACCTCTCAACTCGGTGTGCACACCAATAAATGCAACTCACATAAACTTTACAACAGAGCTAGAAAGAAAGCGACTAACGCTAACGTGCTTTTCAATCTTTTTACACTACTTCAGAAGCGATTGTAGGGCCCTATGGTTTTTGCTATGTGAAAACATGGACGGAATATCAGAATTTACCAAACAAAAAGGAATTTTGAAACACATAACACATAACATAAATGCTACAAATTTACAAACCTGATTTTTTTATTTTGTCAATAAACAAATAGCTTTAGTTAAAGCATTAAAAATTAGGGAACCAATGGTAGGTGATCCAAACGTGATGGGTTTGAGCTTGCCAACTGATCAAAAGAATAAACCTTTCAAATCAGATCTGCTTTAAATGAGTATTTTGGACACAGTTGGAATGGCAATAAACAAAATTAAAACAAAACTGTTGAATACACCATATCAGCATGATACACTAGCATTGTACACCAGCCAGATAACATTGACAGAGCCATGCTATAAAGTTTGTCCAGGGTATAGGATGAAGAAAAGCTTTCATATGTTCAAGCAGCCTTTGTTCCTCTGTTTCTCTCATGTAAGGTTTACTGGCCAGCCGGTGGGTGGCCTAATTACATTGTGACCAGACGTGACTAACTGGCTCAGTGCCAAATTAGGGATAAGAATAACATAGATGAGTAGAAGTGAGCAGGAGTTGGACATGACAAGGGAGGGGGAAAAACAAACTCTAAAAGGACATTGAAAAATTGTTTCTGAGCAAGTCCATTTATGGAAAATGTGCCTAACTAATGGAAGATCACTTTTCAGTGCAAATGACATGACAATACGTTCATTCTTATTGTGAAAGGCCAATGACAAATAATTACCAAGTAACTCTCTAGCGTGCACATTCACTGTATAAAAGAAACCCCTAGTTAATCCTGCATGTAAAAAGTTTCTAATACATACATTTAATATTACTGTAAAGAAAAAGTCAAGGCAAAAGTGACAATTATCCTTGATGATTGTGCAAATAAAATCCTGTAACCCCAATACTACGAAACTTATATTACACTAATCTGTGAGAAACAGGGTTATTTTTGTTAGTTTCATGTAAAATTTGTAAAATATGTAAAAGAAATACGAGAAGTACACTTGTAACGCAATTCCTCTGATGTCCCAGAAAGAGAAAAATACCATTTTCAGTAAAGAGGTTGAAAAAAGCAAGAAATGTCATTCTTGTGATGCATTACAATAGATAACCTTCACCAAGATGAGATTTTTTGAATAGCACTCCATCAGACAGCATTTTCAACACATTCCTACTTGAATGCTAATGCATTTTTGAGAGGTAATTTCACTCAGCCATTATAGAAAGATGTCTGGAGAAGAACCACCATTTTATTGAGGCCAGGCATGCTGGAACAAGAGGGGTTAATGGCTGCTGCTTGAGGAGTGGGGGTGGATGGCATTGATTGCTCAGGATGTTGACAGCACTTCTCCAATTTGATAGTGCAGCCGTTATTAGATAAAGATGCTTGTTTCTTAATAAAAGCATCATGCAATTTGCTTTCACTCAACAAGTAGTTGAATGGGTTTGCTCACTGAACAGCCCCTGAGAAGAAAAATATTTTATTGATCATTTTGGATTTCTTTGGGAATCAAAACAAATGACATATTTTACCATTTAAACTTGAACAGTTTTTTAGTTCAGCAAATGTAGTGTAGGCAGCAATAAAGCATGCAATTTTCATACTATAAGGAGGTGAATGACTGCCAAGGTGAATGGGAGAAGTGACACCACAATCATCTGAACCATAGAAAAGTTTTTCAACAGTGTAATCCTGTGAGCTGAACAAGCTTTAATAAAGACACAAATACATTTCTGCAAGAGCCATGTTACCCCTTAGCCTTACCTCTAACTTTCCTATCTTCCTAACCCAAGCTACTGTCATGGCTTTCCATGTCCCAATCTACACTGATACACACTGCAGACCAAGTCCCCAGGGCCACAGTCATTGAACAGGCAACCCAAATCAATAGCCCTGGATGTGCAAACATAGGGAAGTCCCCTGCCCCCTCCGGACGCAATCTCACAGCACACGTCAATACTCATCATCCTCAGCCATCTACCACCACACCAGGGAAACTGAGATGGGGGTAGGATCATAGCTCCCAGGGTGACCTAACCCTCTCACCTCCAACAAGACACCCTAACTTTAAGCAGCATAGTAAAGGTTTCTATGGGAAACCTTCATCAAGTTGCAGCAATCCACAAAAAAATGTGTAAACAGCCACACCTAACCTCAATGAACACACAATTCATGCTCATACAAGGTAGATCTCTATAGCAACCTGTGGCTGTAAATAAAAGTTAACCAAATGCTGCAGCATTCTCAGTGAGAGCTTTGCCAGAATGGACACAGGAGGGAGGGAGTTTTCAATAAAATTCACCAACATGCCAGTACACCAGAAACAGGATATCACAATAACAGGATAGCCTCTGTTATCCCACATGTAAGCTTAACATCTCATTCTGGGACAAATCTTTTTTAGCCTAATTGCTGCCTGTCAAAACAGCCAGGGAAATCTTTCCAATAGACACAGCAGCTGCAATTTAATCACAATCATGGTCTTCAGCAGAAACCTGGATGGCAGCCAACAACATTGGTAGCAGGGATCCAAATAAGGCAGTTATTGGATGGTAAACTTGACTAAATGACCATAAATAAGCAATTCAAAAACTATTTTGGTAAAATATAGTTTTCTACACTAAAATATGCACATATTTAAATATGTTGCTAAGTGATTTTGATGTACGTGGGACAAATATTTTTTCTGTAATAAATCAACTTTAATTGAAGTAGACTACAACACAATAGCATATTCCACATAGCCGTGGGTAGACCCACACAATAACACACACAAACACAGAACAAAAAGTCACGTCACTATTAGTTAACTTAGAGTTCATCTGTGTAGTCAACCTAATGCTCTCATAGAAAGTGAATCTGCTTCCTCTCAGCATGCTTTAAAAAACAAGCACAATAGGGGTCAAAATTCACTAATCCTAATCAAATAATTGTGATTCTGATCTGTCTGAGAGACTTCAGGAATCATTTATTAAAGCTCTTCTCACTGAGAGGGGTTAAACAGAGCTGGACTGAGCGGATGGCATCCTTTATCTGCTAACGACTGTAAAGGATTTCATGGTGAGCTGGCCATACGCTACCATCAACAAAGGCTTTGGCTAATCGTGATCCCATGTGAAACAAGAAGGAAGTAAATCTCACTGCCAGTCAGGAACATATGGTCTATTTTCTACTTACAATCAGACCTACTAGTGCTGCAGTGTTCTCATTAGGATTTATTAAGAAATATTAAAGGTGGATATCATATGAAAGGAGGCTGCTGAGTTCGGCAAAGAATGGGGCTTAAGGACATGCCTGTTTCTGAGTGTCCAGTCATGTCTGTAGACAGAAGCGATTTCTTGCTTCAAAGAGAACAGACAAAGTAGCGAGGACGAGGGACTAAGAGTCCAGGAGGAGAGCATGTTGCTACCTGTCATGGTCTCAGCGGTGGTGCACCTCTAAATAGGCCACTGAAAACCAGGCCTGGAGGCAAGACCACCCCTCCCTCCATTAATCACTCCAATTACAAAGCCGAAACAGAAAGATAGAGGGAAGAGGGAGGGAGCAGACAGAAGATACATACAGACAAATAAGCAGGTAGACAGACAAAGAAAAAAAAATAACTATACACTGATCAGCAAATTCTTTTCTCTCTCATTTACCTTTACAATGACAGAGAAAGAAACACCAAAAAGGCAGACCTCAATTTAAAAACAAGAGGTGGATCTTGATATTTAGCTACTGAGTAAACATGTCTGCCGGTAACCAGTAAGTCTGGTTTGCCAAATAAACTGAGTGCATTTGTTCAGCTCCAGCCCTTTCACCAAGACACCACATTCCACAGGCAGAGGCCCCATCCCCCAATACACTAGATGGCCCCTTTCGCTGCCTCGCACAAATGCAACATTTATAGGGCGGTGTGGCCAGAAGTTCACACTCATTGGTTCAAAGAGCCTTTCAGTCAGAGCAAACATTTTAGTGCATCACATCTGTGCCATCAAATACAGACCTCCTTGAGTTAACTCCATACTTTAGTGTTTCAGTCAAAAAAAATTGGCCCTTTGAGACTGGATTTGCCAATTACCAACTTGCAAGGAGCCCCCTTAGTGCCCACTTACAGATAATCAATTTGGAGCAATTGTTTCCTTTTTGTGACGGACAAATACCAAAGTTACCACCAGTATACCTAAGTAGGTATAGTGGTGGTAACTAATTCAACAATTCAAATCCGTCTTGTTCATTAAACCAAAAAACAAAAATAGAATTCTGGGGCCCCTTCTAATCATAGCTGAATTAGGCAGTAAGCTATATTCCTACATTCAAAGAACTTGAGCAAAATACCTTGCATTTTTCACATCTTTCAAACAACACATATCCACCTCACCCCCATACTAATGGCAGCTGAAGACATCTCATGGACCTGGTAGGTCCTTATATACATTCTCAGTGTGCTGCCAGCACCAGCAACTTGATACATTCACGATCAACAAAAAAAAACCTTGCTGCTATTAGAGCACATCACATTTAATTACATATAAAATGACAAAGGTCACAAAGCCTGGAGTCAGATGGCTAAATGACTTCTTTGTCAGCAACATAGCAGTGGAATAAAGAAGTCTAGTGGGTAGAGTAGTGTGAGTGGGGGGGACTTCCTCTATGAGAACAGTTACTGTTATGACTGTCTCTCTGAATCTGCAGTATCAAATGTTTAAACCATAAGTACAATTCACAGTTTCCGAAGAGTTTAAATCAATGGGGAGCGATTTCTCAGCTCAAAGCTGGAGGTATCTGTTTCCTCTCAGGGAACGTTAAGTGTGCAGGGGCATTCCACCTCTGACAGGCCAGCACCCCCCGGGGACTAAGGCTTGGATGTTGCAGGCCGTCACGCATCTGGAGCTCATCTCCAGAGGCAGACAAGAAGGTACATCTCTACTGGACACTTCCAGAGCTGATCTAAATGAAGTGCTTACAGCTTTATATATTGCAGAGCAAAATAAAAAAAACAAAAAAAGATTATTTAAAGAGGAAGTCAACAGCTACAAACAATGTATGTTTCTCAGTAGAAGAAACAGACTTGGGGTCTAAGAGAGCAGTATTGACAAACTGTCTTTATTTTTCCTAAAAGTTTCTAAATTGGACATCCAAACCCTGAACAAGTCTAAACTAAGTGTGAAAATGTTGCTAAATGAAGTCAAAGTTTCTGACTTGGTTGCACTGCAGTAAACTAAAATGGCACTAAAGACACAACAAATGTGCAGAATTCTGTTTACAAATAAACATAGATCTAAAAATATAAACTGCGGTGAGTCACATGGAGAAAAAAGGCTGCTATAGCAGCAGGTAGGCTAGTTGACATTTGAATAATTACACAAATAAATTCATTTTCTGTTTTAAATATTGAAATGTATATGGTATACTCTATGTGTGGTTCTGTTTTTAATATGAACAATCATCCATGTGTGCAAATGTTCAAATGTGATACAACTAGCACAGGCATTGAATTAATTTGAACTTAATCCAATGACAGAAAGTTAAGAAAATTGAAGACATTTTTAAAAATATCACTTTGACTATAAATTTTGCTTGTGCCGAGCGCACTGAGCTGCCTTAGGTTTTTCTAATCACATTTATAGGGCAAGAAAACCTTAGACGTCTTTGTTTGACCAGATGGTTGACTAATTGAGACCATCTCTACTGGGGGTTGGGACATCCTCCTCTGACTCAAACAATATTCAACTATATCAATATAAACTGTAGAAAAGATTTGCATTTCTTTTGTGAATGCATTGAAACAAACAAATATCTGCAGAATGAAGAACAGGGGGAAAAAAACCTATGATTGCTTTTTTACCTAAAAATATTCAGAAATTGTTTTATAAACTGATATAAATTAAGAAAACTAATGTGTTTTTTATTACACCAAGAAATACGGCAGCATTTTCTAGAGAACCTTTTTTACACTCGCTAAAGAAAATAATGGGATTAGGGATTTGTTTCGACATTTACATACATTACATACATTTACATAAATACACCACATGTATTTATATTATTATTTTACTGTTAAATCAGGTGTGTAGTATTTGCAGACCAACAAATGTCCTTTTTTAAAATACAATTATATTTTCTGGGAACTTCTTGAAAGATATTCCTTCATTTGAAAATATGATTTAAAAAAAAAAAGAAGTTAGAAAATTATGAAGCCAAATTATTCGAAAACACAATCTATGTTTTAATAACCTGCACATTTAAAAATAATCAGACCAATAAGAAAATTGTGATCTATACAGATGAACAATACTTGTTGCTAATAATAATTCTTGTTATTCTGACAAACACACCAGTGACTTTTCACTGCTAATTGTGATGCAGGAAGTGAGCAGCTTTGGGAGAATGAAGGGAAAATGTTGAAAGCTACGTGTGAACACATAGCTTTAAGTGTAAGGTGACGTTTTCTGGGTTGGAGCCAGGGGACATTTTTTTCCCCTTCCTCCCTCCTCTGGTGGTCTCTTGTTCTTACAAGGCTATGATTACACTGAGCTTGTGTCTGAATATAAACAACATGGCCACATGCTACTAAAAGCTACATGAGAGTTTGGCAGCTAGCACAAAAGAAACTGAAAAGCAGGCAGGCAACAGTGTAAGGAAAGCCTTCTGTTTCTCTTCCAAGTGCTTCTTCCCTGCATGGCTTTGTGCCAGGTCTCAGTCAGCTGCTGCGTTTACCCAAGTGCCTTGACACAGTGGCCCAGTTAGCACTTACAGGCTCCTGACACCCGCCTGGAGCTGAGCCAAAGCAGTAGCAGAGAGCAGCCAAGAAAGCCAATAACAACAGACAACTCTCACTGCTTATATCCTCACTTGCTGACCCTTTCCACAGAGTGCAAAATCAAGTCCAGATTACAAAGAGCATCTAGGTTTTGTCTGGAATCAGAATCTGCCATTTGAAAGGCGTTGCGGTTATAAGACATGCAGTGTCTTAAATATCACTTTATTTTTTTCTAAACATGCCATGGCATTCATATTAACTGCATTTAATTTCTAAAACACTATCTCTGTGGGAAAAGGATGATTAAGACTACGTAAAACTTTGCTTTTTTCTATAAGCAACACAAAGACAAATCTTACAATATTCTCTAAAGAAAAAGACTAAAACGTTAAAATAAAATATGTACACAAATTCTAAAAATTACTTGCTTTTGCATTATGGTGTCACAGATCCACAAACACATCAAAAACATATAAAAGGACTACTTTCCTTTCATCTCTTTAAAGAGAAAGTATTGAAGGGAGTAACTTGACGGTGTTAAAGTGTCAAATACCAAATGCTATTTTCCTATTCAAATCATTATTTGGACAGTTCTGGACTACAATATCTAGCAAAAGTCTTGTCAATGGTGTATATATATAT
>JAVKLF010000038.1:14577714-14591143 GCA_034783495.1 Millerichthys robustus
TATATATATATATATATATATATATATATATATATATATATATATATATATATATATATATATATATATATTGTTTAGAATCCTGGAAATAAAAATGTGTGATAATACAATATGCATTTACCATAGAAGCATGAAGCAGATGTGCTTACAAATGGTTAGTAAAAGTAATGTAAACTGTTTTTATAATCCAAATGTGTTAATATATTCTTTTCTTTCTGTATACCAAATAGATAAAGACAACCAAATATGTGAGGTGTTGTAATGGCAGACTAACAGGTTACAGTAGATCTAGAGTACACTGAAGGCCAAACCTGCCACAAGGACAACAGGGCCTCATTTTCTAGGCCAAGGGTCACTGCAACACATAATGCAAACACAAGTTGATACGCATGTGCATCGTATACATCACAATGTCGCTAACTTATATACTGTAAAACTCAAGATGACCATGCAGCAACGTCATATGACTGACTATTTCACCGCAGCTGCTGAAAGAATTGGTGAATGTCTTTGTTTCATTTGGATACTTCCTTTACGCAGTTTGCCTTCATTGAAGAGCAGGTGTTGAGATATGTTCGGAGGGAGTAGTTGTAAAGGGCGAATGAAGCCAGCAGTAGTTTGTGTGTGTGTGTGTTTGTGGTAGTGTGCGTGGGCGGCTGGGGGGTTCTGGTTTACAACAAACTGATCAAATGACTGCAGGACAGAGTAGCTCGGTTTTCATTAGATGCAAGTCCATCTTTAGAGAATGACTTGAGGAAAATGAAAATAAAAACATCTGTGTGAACACAAAGTCATTTAAATTCAAACTCAGCTAGTTTTTAGTGTAACTAAAAATAAAAAAAACCTTTTACCACCAGTTACAGTGTACATCCATCAAAGCAGACAGAGTAGCCCGCTTCACTTTTCTAACCAGTTCGAAACGTTGTTCATCAATAGGTCTCTACGATTTCTGCGATGCAGAAAACGCAGAAAGAATCGCACAATTAACCAAACAAAATGGAATCCAGTGAAAAACACAAAATCCCACAGAATTCACTTATTTGAGCAAGTTTCTGGGGTATTTTGGCTGCTGCCGCTCCCTGTACCTGCCATAACCTAGTTCCACATACATGATGTGAGCTCTACCTCTCCACACAAACAAAAATAAAGTCAACTACGGCAAAGACGAGGCTCGCTAAAACAAAAATGTCCTCCAAAAATATGAAGCTTAAAGTAGTTTAGCATAAAGTTTAGGACAGACCATTACCTCAAAGATTTTTATAAATCTGGAGGACAAGTTTCGTGTAAATTTTGTCAGCACATGATCAGCTGGACACGAAAGAATACATGTAATGACCACTTGTAGTCTAAGACTCACATCAGAAACAGGCAGAAGCAGCAAGCTTTCATGAGCCAGATGCCTGCATGAGTTCATCCAAGAGTTTGTTGCTTTGTGTCTGAAATCAGATATTCATTTAGAAACAATGAAATTTTCATAAAGCACTGTAAACAAGGGCACTCTCAACAAAACATCGATCTGCCAAAACAGAAGTAAAAATGAGCTTAGATTCTATTCAATAGGCAAGTGTGCACAAATCTTTACTGTTTGTAGGTTTTATGTTTCATTATGAGACATATTTAATGTTAAGTTATGGTCAATTGATATGGTCAGAATAAATTTTTTGGAATTAAAAAAAAAATGGGAAAAGTGGAATTTAGGAAAAAAACAGAATTTGCGAAAAATAAAAAGGAACTTGGTACAGATTTTATATTGCCTCAAAGTGGGTGATGCAATGCCTCCTGTGTATTAGTCATTAAAGATCAGTCTTTCTGTTGCATCAGGTATGAAGACGTTATCTTTATGATGTATGGCCTGACAACACTGGAAATCCCCTCCTCCAACACCTGATTATTGTTGAACAGGTTGACTTCGTCACCCTTTATGTATGAAACCTACAGTTTAAAAGATTCAACGTTTAAAATATTCGGTGTGTTTGGCCAGCTCTAAGGAGAACAGTGTGGTAAAGAGTAGAGCACTGAGATATGTTTTCCAATGCATTACGGATCTCAACAACAGAACAAAACTGTTTGAGCTTTTCAGCAAAGTAATACAGCGTGAGTCATTAGAGATGTTAGGGATTACCTGATAGGTTGACATAGTATAAAAAACAATGCAATTAGTATGGATGCAAGAAAAATCTTTTCTGGAGAAAAATGGCAATATATTCCCTTGGTTATAGTATCACAACATATCACTATATATCATATCGTGACCTGTATCATATATATCGTATCACCAATATCTTGTCAATACACAGTCCTACTCAATAGGAACATATTAAATGCTAGGAAAGAAAAATATATGAGCATAAAGGAAAAAACGTCAGTCAATCTTGTTCATAAGCCCTGAAGCAGAATATTCTTCAAATTTAGTTGAGCACTTTAACTAGCTGCTAAAAGATGCATTTATTTATTTATTTCCTTTATGAGCTGGATTCTGTTCACAGTCATAAGGAGTTAATAGCCCATCTTCAGTGGTCAATAAGAGAAAGATGGGATAAATCATGAAATGGTAGCCAAAAAAGTTCAACACCAGCTGGAAGCAGAGTAGTTGTAGCTGCGCTCGTTCCTATATACGATGGGAGATACAAGATATAACTTTCTCTACCCTTTTTACCTCAAACTAAAGTAATGAAGTGTTTCAACAACATTTTTTGGTGTCAGTAAAAACTACAGAACTTGTTCTTGCTTAACAACTGTTTGTGTTAACACATTGTGTAAACAGAAATGAAAAAGTCACTCCAGCTTGGTTCATCTTTTTCTTTTGGGCTACTCCCTTTTGTGGGTGTCACCAAGGCGAGTGAAATTGCACGAAAGGTTAGTCAATTTTTTTTATGCCAGGTGCCCTTACTGATGCAATCTGGGATTGAACCTACAGCCTCAGGATTACAAGACTTCAGCACTGACTACCTAGCTACCTTAGAACTCTGTCTTGTATCATGTATGACAATTTAATTTATATAACATACTCACAGCATTATTCTGTATAAATGCATATTCAGTAGAACCTATTCAGGTTTTGGCCGTACCGCAGATTTGATGTTTATGTAAAACATTCGAAACCTGGTAAGTTTAAAATCATTAAACATTAAAGAGGGGGCACTCCGCTTCACTTCCTGCCAATCACACATAGTAGAACACAGACACCCAATCCCGCCTCACACACCGATGCCACCTCAAACATCGAACCATCACAAGCATTCAACACATTAACACAACCCCCTCAGAAAAAATACTACTTGTGTACATCTGATGTTGTTGTTCACTGTTCCTGGTCTCGTATTTTTGTTATAGTTTTCTTTATTTTATCATAGATTTATTGTCCCCATTACTAATATTTTAATGCTTAATCTTATTTACCTATTCTATTTAACTTTAGATTTTAAAGTACTTGATAGTCCTTTTGTTTAACTTGCACAAATGGGATTAAAATCTATTCTACTCAATTCTAAAAACAACAATATTTCTTCAAAAAGTAACATACTGGATAATGCAAAAGTAATCCCACAAAGAAGTTTGTAGTAGATTTTTTTTCAGCAAAAGCACATCCTCTGCCTCCATTTTGTTGACTGTGTTTTATGCAATTTTGTATGTGCTTTTGAATATTTTTGGGCTGCACCTTTTCCCCCAGAGGGCTTGCACTCACCTGTTAATTATAACATCGGGACGAAAAGAGTATAGGCTGATTTCACATTTCTTTCAAATCAGCAATGCTACTGGAGCAACTTCTAACAGAGCTGTGTGGAGCTTTGTGTCCTCTATTACAACTGACTTTTTTAATGTTTCAAATAATAATAAAAAATCAATCTACTCAGTCCTAAAATCAGATACAAAAAAAAAACCACAAAACAACAAAGCAAGGCATTTTATAGCATGTCGGTCTTTATTTAACGTAAAGTAAGTTAAAGGATAGCGGTAGTCTACTTCGAAACAGTGAAGGTTTTTGCTTTTCCTTTTTCCTCTTGGGTGACCCCTACAGTTGCAGGATGTAACATCACTGTTGTAAAAACAAGTCTGACTGACACTTGTCAATAGAAAGCTCGACACAAAAGTTTGGCACAATGATGCAAAGTGCTGGCACACATCACCAGAAGAAGGGCCCTTTATAAATCTGTTTTATTTCTTCCCACGTTTCGTTTTATGCAGATCATACAGCTTACATCCTAAAGTTTGTTACAAGTAGAAAAAGACGCATATAGGTACAAAAACTCAGCACAGTGAGCAGGAAGTGATGATTCAGGTTTGTTTTGTAGTCTCTGGATCTGGGCACCAGGAACTGAGTCAACCATGAACTCATCTGTATACTGACGTACTCTGGATTCAAATGTGGGGTCATCTGTCTCACAGCAGACACTTGACCCATGTTGCTCTACATGAACACTAGAGAAAATTGTTTCTAAACACACCTCAAATCTACACAAGAAATGCTGATAGATAGAATCAGTCAAAGTCCAGACCTCAGTACTACTGAAATGCCATTGCAGGACCTTGAAAGCCATTTGTAAACAAATGCCTATGAACTTCAACAACCTGAAACAACATTGTAAAGAAGAATGGGTCACAATTTTTCCACAGCAATGCAAATCACTTCGAGTTAAAAGCCACTAAAGGTGGTTCAAAAAGCTTTTTAGGTTTTGGCCACATACATATGTTTTTTTTTTACCTTTTGGCTTTGTTTGATAAATAATGATAAGGTGTAATATGTCATATACTGTTGTTTATCTGAGACTGTATTTATTTCATTTTAAAACCTGGTCAGGACTATCATGTTTTGATTGTGTCCTACAGCTTAAAACATTAGGTGTAAGAGGAGCTGTATTTATTTTTTTATATTTAACTAATGTTAAATTATTATCCTTGTCTGTAATTGAATTTTAAAATATTTTTAAAATAATGTACAAATGAGAAAGTAACTTAGCAACTATTTGTTCCACAAACACTTTTATTAAGTGTCAGAAATTCAGAAAAATGGCTGTTTATTCCATTTGAAATACCTAATAGTTGATTAAACTAAATAATAATGGATTGACCAATTGTTAAAACATAAATCCTGAAGTTTTGTGTCAGTTTTGAATGAACAGAATAAACATTTCCAATAAAGGCTGAGTTTGACCACAGAGTAAGAGACAGCAGCTATCACGAGAAGTTTCCTCCTGCCTGAGAGTAGCAGATGTGTACTTTGGGACTCGGACAAATGAAAAAACACACAAATGTCTCTGCCATCACCAGTGGGTCGTCCCGTTCAGCTCCTCCCTTTCAGACCTTTTGGCTTCTCTCTTCTACAGCCCCTGCGACATGGGGTGAAATGAATTGAAAGATCACCAATCAGAGGCACAACTGCCACGCGGACATGCACCCAACAACCTCCCATCAACCCCCCTGACTCTTGTTGGGAGCCCCCAGTGGGATTGTTCACTGTTTGAAGAGTTAACTCTTTAATTCTGTCTGGAATGTTTCCTCTGGGTGGGGCAGTGCAGTGTGCCGAGCCAGACCACTAACCACTCTACCACTTCTACTGACGCCCCACCACATACCCCCTTCATCTTCATACTAAATTCAATACCTCTATTTCTGGGAGGGGAAGTGGAGCCACACTTAGCTGTTAAGAGGTCAGCACAAATTGAAGCAGTTTTATGGAAGCACAAATTTTAAACATACTAATGATACATAATTTTGTTGAACAGACACTTATCAATTATGCTATTTTTTAGAGACAACTTTTGGTATTCTTTTGAAAGTCTCATACAAAACTATAGAATATAAAAAAGAAAGCTGTCAAATGTTCAGTGTTGCCTGTATGACAAGTCTACTTAAATCTGAAAGTGCAAAACCCTATTTGCATCACCCTTATTTGTTTCAATTTCTACAGAGACTTACTAGCATTAGCATGATTTGCATTATGCTACAGTACCTAAACGATAATTCAATGAAACGTGCAAAGAAACAGAGCTAAAAGCTAAGCAGGTCTTGTTCAACTCAAGTATCAAAGGTTAGGTTTAAGATTTATCAGGTGCTTCACACCAAAAAACAACAAACATTTCCAGCCACTTTTGCAGTGAGTTTCTTTACCAACACACTCTAAACAAGTCAGCTGTAAACCAGTAAAGTAAAATTACAGCCAACTTACACAAGTCTAGTCTAAACTTGACTGAAATCACTAGGCATTTTCACAATATGCAAAGTGTAGGTGCCTTACTTCCCTTTGAAGGGGACACTGAAAATAATTATTGTAACAAATCTCAAACCCAGTTGATAGCTTCATGTACGATTAGAGAAATTTGACAAAAACTACTAGGACCTAAAATTCAGAAAGTTGAAAACTATTTAAGTGAGCAAAAGATTACAATCACAATGACCAACAATAACTTGTGTACCAACTTTTTTACATGAACCCATTGTCCTCCAGTTAGCGTTTTTCAGTTAAGTAAATGCTGTGGATTGTGGCTTTCAATTTCCTGTGTAGTTCAGCAGTTTGAGCCCAGCTAAATATCACAGCCTCACATATTATAGTCGCCCTTTGTTCTGAACAAGCAGTGCAACAGGTTTTAATGGACCTCAGCTTGCCTCATTATTTCTCATCTGAATGGCCTCCATTTGCTGGCAATTTGTTCAAACAGAGGTCAGACGGTAACTCCAGTCTTATTACATCAGCATAACAGGAAGTCCAGTAAACAAAATAATACTAAGTACACCATTTAAAACCCACTGACAGTAATGGTATGCGAGACAACAACATAACACTAAGAAAGCAAAAATCCAGGTCAGGTTGACATATGTATACAGCATGCAGAGCAGGCGGTGGGGTTTATCAGCTCCAGCTGAAACACCCCTGAAAAACACGGTGACAAAGTTGTGCACTTCTAATGAATGATTTGGTTTTTCCAAGAAGAATCTTCAGTGGTGTGTTCATGCCGACACGTATATTTTACTGTTAAAATAGTTAAAAACAGAACCACCGGAGCAAATCTCCTAAAATCAACTTCCTCCTTCGTGATCAAAAATGAGCACAAAACAATGCCAAACATTCCTGCCACTAAAAGCTCACACACAAGCCTTATCGATCTCTTTGCTGCAGCCGTGCAGCTCCCCACTTCCTGACTGATGTGTTGCTGGGGCGACAGCTAAATTATGCAACAGCGCTGCCTCAACAGACGGGCTTCGGTGCCTGAGCAGGAAAAGCATGGCTAAAGCGTGGCAGTCGTTCCCGAAGCTCGTCAATACCAAATGCCCAATTATCCAGAAGAACCAGATTTGGTCTACAATTATTTGCTCAGCCACCTCTTCGTCCTCCTTTATTTGTAATTCCCTTATCAGTTGTGGGAATGGCCTACAACTTCTGTTGCACTGATTTGCTAGGTCTGTAATAAAAAAAAAAAAAGCAAATGCGTTTTCCATCTATTAGTAATCTCCAGAACTGCTTGCAAATCTGTCACTACATGACAGCTCATCCAAGTCGCAATGAGTGAGTCATCAACAGAAATAGTTCTACTTAAATATTCAAAATTATACTAAAATGTATAATTCTGTCAGTTTGGTGCCTTACATGCATATGTTTGTGTTTTAACTATATAACATTGTAATAAACAAGCAGCAAAATAAATTATTAAGTTGTAAATTAGCTCAAATTAAACTAATATTTATTTATCTTGATGACTCAAATTCACTGCCTGTTTTTTTTGTTATGGGTCCACAGACCTAAATAATATGTAATGGTAAAACTTGTAAATCATACCAGCCTGACCTACATTTAGTTTCCACATCCAGCCAAACCAAAATAAACAATGTAATAATTAATTTGAAAGCAACAAGTGTACGATAAATGTACTAAGATAACAACAAACCTCTAAATAACAGTCATAAAACATATATAAGATAATAAAAAGAGGTCATTTATTTGCACTGCTATTTAGGAGAGTGCCGAGGTCCACCTCCATACATCACTGACACAAAAACACTAGTTAACAAGTTCGTCCATATCCATCTGCCCTGAATTACACATCCATATATGTTCAAATCGACAGGAGTAATCAACAAGATGGATTAATAAAATACTTGTCAGTCAGATGTGGCTAATCACATCCATCTGTGAGAAATCACAATTTCAGATGTGTAAAAGTTGTTAGTAACATGTTCATTTATTTAACAGGCAGTTTTAGTTCAGACCTTGGTGAATGGTAGATGGACATTTTACTACCCTGATTTTATCCCTTCGTTGCTCTGGATAACATCAAGAGACAAAGTTTTTCTAAATAAGGCTTGCTATGCTTCGGCCACATGGCAATATCTCTGGACAGCAATCGTGCATTAGGAGTACTTTAGATAAAAGCCTCTATCCAATGTGACTGGATACATGAGACGAACATGCACATGTTCAAGGAAGGGGTTCCCTGCATAAAACTCTCTGATGTCATTGTATCTCCTCTCTGACACTGCTTTTAGAATGCAATAAATGCTCTCCTCTATTATTTTAGATGGTCAGTATTTGTGGCATCTGTCAGGCTTGTCTCTGGCCCCTCAAAGACAATACCATTTAAAAAAAAACACACATTGCCAGCTTCTACTGATCCCCTCCCCCTACAGCAGTGCAACCTGAAACTGCCTGAAGAGATGAGCCGTCATTAAATACTGCAGAGCTGACATAATGACAGGAAAGATAAAAGAGAGGAAACAAAAAAAGGCCAGACCAATTCTCGTCCCATAATGCCTCCCCCAACCCCCAGGCTCTGCCCGCCTCACCTAATAAAAGACACCAGGCCACACATAGGGCACTGGTCAGCTATGACTTGGCTGCTACGATCAGGCAAATCAAACTAATCCTGCACATGTGAAATACAATTCTGTTACTTCTGACATTTACACAAACAATAAACAGTTGAACAAGAGAAGGAAAACTCCGCAAAAGTAATAGAGTGAACCATTACCTGTTGTTTATGCTTTAAACTAAATTTGGAAATTTAGTTTAGAGCAGAAGTTTCCTTCATCTCTTCATCTTTAAAGCCCCTCTAATTGCATATACAAATAATTGCTTTCCCCACACATGAACAACCCATGAACACATGCATGAACAGACAGAAAGAATAATCTCCTAAATCTTATTGGCATCCCTTTTCAGAACAATCAGTTAGAACTAACAACCACATTGAGTTGCACTATGTCTGGTCCCTGGATGATGTGTTATGTTTGCAACAGCCCATTAAGCAGCTTTGATTTAATTATTACAACTGGGTTAAAGACTTCATCAAATATGTAGTACATAATGGGAGAATTGCCTGAAACTTTGGCCAGTCTGAGCGTCACCGTTTGTGTTTCTTGTCCTGAAGAAGGCCATCTTTCCAGCTAAATGGAAGCAAGCTGTTCAGGGTCATGTGGAAGTGTCTCATTGGTATTCAGTCATGTGCCAGGTGACTTTATAGTAGCTGCAGATATTTATAATGTTTTAACTGTCAATAATAGAAACCCACCAACCATTTTTTTAACAAGGATGCTGTGCTCAAGGCCGCAAACATGGCAATTTCAGTTTAGTTTAATGATAGTAACAAGGCACCTAAACTGAGAGCAAAACTTTTGTATAAAAAAAGAACACAAGAATTCTCCATGTTATCTGTCTACAAGATAGTTGGCAGCTCATGTGCTAAAGTTCAATAAGACATTAAAGTGTTATTTTTTTATTTCAAATGGTTTTAACTCAAACAAAAAGTTTAGAAGTAATTTAAGTATGATGTTCTTACAAGCTGTTCTGAGCGAAACTCCAATTCTGTAGAAAGTAGAAAGCAGCGCTGGTTAACATGCATCTACTGACAATTTGTTGCTTTGTTTTGCATTTCTACATATGGTTTAAAATGGTGCGTTAAAGTAGTTTGATTTTGACATTTTTAGTTATATTAGGTGAACGCACACCATGCCTTTGCCACCCCCCTTTGGGATTGTGCACCACAGGTTGGGATCATAAAGTTGTTTCTAACCTGTAGTTGAAGGCCCTTAACAACATTTAAATACAGTACATTTGCCTTTAAACAGACAGTAATAAAATCCCAACAGATGTCAGTCAGGTGCCTTTAGTTCACTGCTCAAGCACAGTTAGATCTCGCCCCTTTATCCATTCTTGCAAAGCTGCATCCTTTTATATCATTTACAGGCACTGGAGATCTCAGTTTAACTCGCCGTGTGCACAGCTATGATGCTAAACCACATGGAACTTGGCTTGACTCCTGTTGGCATTTCCATGCTCTGTTACACTGTGCTGAGGCAATATTTACCTTCAAGGGAAAGTTCACTTGGCACACAGCCGAAACTCTTGGGGTAGCGAGAGCTGGGGGCGGGTGTGACAGGCTGCTACTGTGTACTGCATCCAACCTTTTCACCCACCCAAAATCATCAGTCTGACCCAGCAAACCACCCACAGCCTCGCAGCAGCAGAACTGCCCCGCCTAACTCCGCTACTTGGATCAGAGCCAAACCAAAGCCTGAGCAAAGTGCCAAGAGGGAGAAAGACCAAAACACACACACACACTCTCAAAATGTGAGCGCAAGGAGAGAAGTGGTGAGCGTAAACATGTTGCACTTCAGCCTGGCCGTCTGCCAAGACTCACTCAGGAGGCTTTTTTTCTCACCACAAAAGCCAATCGGTGGTCAGCCCCCTGCTGAGATTTGAAGTGTTTTACAAAGATACTGCTGAAGCAGAGCACAGCACAGTCAAGATTAGTCAGCATTTCACTTCAGGAAACTTGGCAGAGAAATCACAAGAATGAGAATAAGAATGAGTCACACACAACTTTGTTTTGGGAGACAACATTTTGAAAACACAGCTTAGAATAACATTTGGAAAAAGAAAGAATAGTTTGGCATAGATATCAAGTGAAAAGTATACTAACCTGTCTAAAGTGATCATCGTATCCCCAGTCGGCTTGTCCGTTAGGAGAGGTAGCAGAGTTGGGCCCTGCAGGAGACATACCCTCATCAGGTTCCTGCTTCACTCTGACAGGAGGGGAGGCAGCCCTCTGGGGGGCCGACACGGAGTAACTTGCAAACGGACGGGCTGGGATGCGTGAGGCACTCTGCTGCAAGGCGAGAGTCTGCTTGCGGAGGAACTCCAGACCGCTGGCGCTTCCCTCGTCCTCATCACTGCCCTCATCCCCCTCCATCATCTCATTGTCATCCTCCTCGTCCCCAGAATCTCGACCTCTGTCTTCGTCGTCCTCTCTTTCTGAGTCTACACTGCTCTGATTGGAAACTCGAGCGGGCAGGCTGCTGGCAGGATGGCCCCCGGGCATGCCTTTGCCAATGAAGCTGGCCCCAGAGGCTCGGGCTGCGGCCAGGATGGCCTGCTGGGCAGCGACCTGCTGGGCGTACATGATGTGGGCCTCTCGTAGCTTCCTCTCCTTGCGCTCCATTTCCAGACGGGCCTGCTGTTGGCGCTGGAGTTGCTCCATCACCGCCTCCAGCTTCATGCCCCCCGAGGAGGTGTTCTGGGGAAAGGCCACGCCGGGCTCCTGAGACATGCTTGGCTATGGCAGAAAGACAAAAAGTCATGACGCATGGCACTGTAATGCAGAAATGTAAACAAGAAACCTTATGACACTAATTTGCACACATAAATAACTCAACATGACCTGTACAAATCTCTTTTACTCGTGTAGTATTAACATCAGATCTTTAAAAAAAGCAGGGAAATATCTGGCCAAGTTACGCTCAATAACGTGTTAAACTGTGTTTAAACGCTTACAACAACTTTACAATAAACAAATCAACTTTTAGGGAGGAAAATGATAAGAACACTGACAAATCCACACGCAGAGCGATGAAAGCAAATATCGTAGAATCTGATATCCACGTTTGAATGGAGGTGACCCGAACACTTGACACATCGGCACAAATCGTTTTAGAAGGAAAGCCAAGTTTCGTTTAACCTGTTTTTTTTACTAGAGACATTTTCAAATACCTTCTCCTGCAAACACCTTTTGGGTAATATAAAAAGCAAACAGCCACCTGAGTGGGGGGAGAAAGCAAACTTAAAAGAGTTAAAACAGCTCCTCCGTGACTGTAGCGAGTTAGCTGCCACATTTTCAAAATAAGTGGAAACCACGGGCGATAAAATGCTAACAAAACACCTTTAAGGCTTTTCTCGTTCATTACGAGCTATGATGAAAAAAATACAGCGAAAGGTGGACCCAGGAGGTTACCTTTTTAAAGTTTGTTCTCCTCTCTTTACTTAACTTTGGGAAACTATGGGGAAAAAATGCCTAAACGGCAAACTCTTCACCGGAAAAATGGGTAAAAAAAAAAACGAGTTTGTTTTTTTTTTTCCTCTCAGCTCGGTTCGGAGCAGACAAGCGCGAACACCACTCACCATTTGTGCCTTACTGCTGCTGGAGTTGTCCACCATCCCTCCTTCCTTCACTTTATCCTCCTCCTCCTTTTTCTTCTTCTTCTTCTTCTTCCTCTTCTTCTCTCGTTTCTGGCAGCCGTTCAAACGCTTGTAAACACACACGAGCGTGTGCGCGCGCGCCCCGCTTCGCAGACTGCTGCTCTGATCAGGCGGCGGAGCGATGAATGTATTGTGATTTCTGTCTCTCTCTACGCACCTTTTAGTTATTTCCCTTTTATTTTTTTCTTTAATAGGTGAGAGGACAGGTTGGTAAACGGCTCGTTCTCATGTCTCGGGAAGCGCTGAGGTTCCTCCCTGTCGGTTTTTTTCCCCCTCGCCCTCTTGAGTTGACACCCCCCTCACATGGCGCACACCAGCATTTAGACCCGCCCAGTGACAGCAACAAGTATTTAATTACGCTTTTGTAGGACTGACTCGGAGTTTCTCTAATATATACGTGTATGCGTTAAAGTTCAACATTTTATCCTCCAAAGATAAAACAGCTATAACGCCTGGGTCAGCATGCAAGGAATCTACGAAAAGCTATAAAATGATGTTGGCCTATTTTAATGTTGAGGAGAGTCCCGATTCCGAACATGTTTGCTGACAGTTTAATAGATTGTGGGTCTTTTTGAAGAAACCTTCGTAAAAATGTTTATGGTTACGAGAAAGTGCTTTTGAAGCAGATGCTGGAGCAGATGCGACCAGAACTTTTGGAGTAAAATATGAAGCGCAACAGGTAGAAAACTCTACTTTGCTGCCACCTGGTGGATAAAAAAGGGCCACCATCTTTCAGTGGTTGGGCTTTGTCATATTAAAGCTGAAAATATAGACGAACACACTTTTACCTACTTAAACTTTTTTCTTTCAGCTTCTCACTACAGCCATGAAGACAGAATACATGTGATGGTTCATGTACAGAGTGCCAGATATATGTACATATATGTACGTATATACACACACACACACACACACACACACACACACACACACACACACACACACACACACACACACACACACACA
>JAVKLF010000038.1:14599643-14611009 GCA_034783495.1 Millerichthys robustus
AAACTGTCAAACGCGCTAACTAGCTAGCCTAGCTTTCCTGTTTGTAACAAGCTAAGCTTCAATCAAACTAGCTTCAGTCGACTTACCGACAAAGCCTGTTGTTCCTGCGGCGAATCCAGCAGGGTGTCTTTTTCAGGCTCCTCCATTATGTCGTTCATCATCTTAGATTTATTTGTCACAGTTTACACCCCGACACTGTCATGACAGCCGTCCGCTATAATCAGATGGACACTTCTCCTGTTAGCCAGCCAGGCTAACGTTACTGTCAGCTGAGGTTTATGCTTCCGGGGGAGAAGAAATTCCAAAATAAAACCCAGAGTAGTCTAAAATAATTTAGAAAGTATTTGTTTAAAAAAAACATCAACCGACGGTTTTAAATTATGTGTTGCAAACCTTGTTACACCGATTTCAGTTTGTGGTTTTGCACTAAAACGACGTAAAGAAAGTTAGAATAGTAAACAAACCTATGTACCTAATGATATACTATTTTACCGTACAAAATATGATAATCTAAAGCACGCATATCATAATAAAATTATATGTGCCTTTTAGGCAACTCTACCAGGATTTTTAGTTTTTGACGCCACCTAGCGGCAAAGGGAATACTGAACGTAATCCATCCATCATCTGTTACCTGCTTCTTCCTTTCAGGGTCACGGGGGTCACTGGTGCCCATAATCAGCTGTCACAGTGCGAAAGGCGGGGGACACCCTGGACAGGTCGCAAGTCCATCACAGGGACACATAGAGACAAACAACCATTCACTCTCTCACTCACACCTAGAGTTACCAATTAGCCTAACATTCATGTTTTTGGTCTGTGGGAGAAAACCCACGCAAGCATGGAGAGAACACGCAAACTCTACCCATAAAGGTCCCCGGCCAGGATTTGATCCAGCGATCTTCTTGGGGAAAGGCAACAGCTCTACCAAGTGACACCCAGAAAGTGATCAAAATAAACAATTTTATCAACCCTGTTTATGCTACTGATAAATAAATTTATCTACTTAGGTCAGTCTAAAGTTCACAAGTTTATTTTAATTTTCTATTATACAATGTAATATTTAATTCCAACTTCCATATTTGACACCAGAACATCTGTAAATTTAGTCATTATGTGTGTAATGGTCAGAAATTAACATTTAGATAAGAGAGGTTGTGTTTTTGTAATGGTTTTTATGATTTTAAATTACATTTTCTTCAATACATGATTTTGACTGTTCCAAGTATTCTCATTCCAAGTAAAATCAAAACTTTGCTTTCATGCTAGATTGCAAATGATGCATACAGATTGTGCAACATGTCGTAAAAGATCTGCACTTTTCAACCTATTTTTGCATCAAGTGTGATTATGGGTAATTCTTTTTCATATACCGTTATTCCATCCAAGCTGCTTTGAACAGTGGCACTTCTTCATATTCTTAAAACCATGGACAAATAGAGAAAATAGTCTTCAACCCACCTACCACCTGAGACACCACCAGCCTGGAGTGACTTCTGTACAACTACAATAAAACAGTAAGTGAACATATAGGTTCTTACTTAACCCAAGGAAAAAAACTAACTAGGGACTAATTCGATGGATGGACATGATATACTCATATTTTCGATCAGGTCCTGAAAAATACTAGAAGTAAACTTTTCCCATTTCCAGACTTCATAAACCTTGTCTCAGAGGAGCAGCAGCAGTCTTATGTGACTGAATGGTTTTTCAGCATTCTTGTTAAAAATAAAAAAGCTGTCACATTTATTTTCTTTGTAACTTAATACCCATTTCACTCACATTTTTACCCATAAAGTCAACTACTCAAGAATGTGATTAATATATCCTTTAATTTGTACACAACAGGACAGCAAACTTTGAATTAACAATATTGACATTTTCAACAGCAGAAAATCAGAACTCATCTCTTCATGAGAAAAGGGCCTGAAAGCAGAAGAAAGAGAACTGTAAGCATGTTATGTTTAGTTTATGTACAGTTTGAGTGGGTGAACATGCACAGTGTGTGCGTGTATATAAATGGACTGTACTTGTATAGTTCCTCTCTAGCCACAATATTTGCCCTCATTTACCCATCCACACACACTTTCATTCAGCACTCCACTATACATCTATAAAGATGATCTGAGCAGATCATTCTAGAGACTAATCAGAGCTTTAGAGCAGTGGTTTCCAACCTGTATACTGGTGGAATCGAACCTCTGACTCACTCCTTGGAGAATGACCGCTCCAACCAGAAAGCCACAGCCGCCCTGTGTGTGAGTCAGTGTAGGATTTAGCATATTCTCACCCTGACCAACTACAACTTGTCAATTCCAAGCTCCTCTGGTGTTGAGATGCCAAGTTCTGTGAGGGTGGGCTTCAGCTCCTGGATTAGGTATGGATAGATGTCCTTGTGAGGACCTGCTTTGTCCTACAAAAAAAAGAACGTTAAGAGGGCAAAAAATTTAATCACAGGTAAATTTTTCAACAAATACTTACTTGTTTCAAACAATAAATTCTGATGATTCCTTTTTCTATTGTGTGTCAGATTTTTCTTAGATTTTTTTTTTCTTTATTCTTTCAACTTTCTGTTCTTTACCACTGACGAACTGCATTGTTTTATTGGAACAAATTTAAGGGAAGACGTTCCAACTGAACCAATAAAGAAAAAGTGACTAACCCTGACGGCCTCAAGGATACGAATGGCGCTCGCCAGATCATTGAGTCTTCGACAGGCCCTGAGAGCAGAGTCCAGTATCTTGGGTTCTGGTACCAGGTCATACCCAATCAGGGTGTTCATGCCTTTAGGTTCAAAGAGTAGACAAAAGCACTGTTATTTAACAGAAGCAGCAATATCATTTAGAAATGAAAGTGTGGCTCAGTGCTTTCAACAAGACCACCTACAAGTGGTTGATACATTTTGTTAAGACTGAGCAGTGTTATAAAAAATGGTCATGGACAAATTTAGAATAGATTTTTTATTAAAAAACAAAACAGAAAGAAGACATAACCCAATTTAAAACTGCTTACATTTTTGTGAAATCAAATCCAGATCAAAGCGAGTCAACCTAGTCTGAATAAAATACTATTTGATTTTAAAACAGTTCAAATTTAAAAAAATAGCTGCAAGCAACTACAAAACAATAAGAGATTGACGTTTCATCACAGAACAATAAAAACCAGTAACAGGTGTGGTCACCTTTTCTCAGCTCCCAGGCATCAATGTCAGGCTTGCTGAAATAAGTGACCCAACGGGAGTCAAACTCCTCATCCGTCTCTACTTTCCCATGAGAATAACATCTGGAGACCAGTGGGACTGGAAAACAAATAAAGCACAATTTAAAAAACAATCTTCTATTGGTTACTTTCTCTTCAAAGGTCACCACAGTGAGTCATCCTCCTCCATCTCACTCTGCGTGCTCTGTCCTCACTCCAACTCCACGTCTTCTCTACTTGCATCCACACATCTCCTCTTCAGCATTCCTCTTGGGCTTTTTTCCTGGCAGCTGCATCTCTAACATCCTTCTACCATTAAACTCACTGTCCCTCTTCTACACATGTCCAAACCATCTCAGCTTGACCTCTCTAACTTTATCTCCTAGTTGTTCAACATGTGTTGCACCTCTGATGATCTCATTCCTAATCTTCTCCATCCTTGTCACTTTCACAGAGAACCTCAATATCTTCAGCTCTGCCACTTCCTGTTCTGTCTGCTGTTTTTATGTCAATGCCATTGTCTCCACACCATACAGTAAAGCTGGTCTCACTACTCTCTTGTGAACCTTTCTTTGACGTTTGTGACCTCTGCTTCCTGTACTATATCACGCTACAGCTCACTTTCACTCACCTGTTCTCTTTTCATTACAGATCACAATGAAATCTGCAGACATCATACAATTATTAAATAACTACAAGTGCAACAGTTTTTCACATAAAGTAAAAACAGAAATAAAAACCACTAAAACAAAAACAGTAATTTTATTTTACCGTATTCTGAAATGAAAGACTCAAATGGTATTATTGCACAGTCACGTGCCATTTTAAACCTGGTTGCAATGTCCTACCACTAAATGATCCCATGTTTGAACTAAATAAAGAACTGAAATCTATCCTCAGAAGCTGCAAGCCCAGTTAACGAAAAGGAAATGAAAATTACCTAGAAAACTATTTTTACCATCTAGGCTACCTTCATCAGAGTGATTGCCTTTGTGTTTCACAACTTAAACAGACGAAACTCAGGAATTTGCTTTCAGTTTCATGTATTCTAAGTTCATCAATGAACATTATTGCATTTTCTTCTAGATATTATTATTCTTGTTTGATATATTTTGTAGCCCCATATACAAACACACAAACTGCGAAACAGTAATATTTTGTTATACCTTTACATTAATTATTGTTCATTAACAGCCTAAACCAACAGCTGAATGGGAGACTTACAGGTTCATTCGTTAATGGGAGCAGACTACAAAAACCCATCAACAATTGGACACAGAAAGTAAAAGTCCGAAAACATAAGACGGTCTGAGTGAAAACTGTACACAATCATGTTAAAAAACCTGCAACCAGAGTCTTTTCTGTCAAACCAACAAAGGGGGGTCATCACAAGGTCGTGGATTTGTGTCTTTGAATTCACCTCGGAAAACCTTACTTAAAAACATATTCAGAAGTATTTAAAAATAAAATGCCCTTTTAATCTAAAACTCATACAAACAACAGACTACCAAAACCTTTCAATGTCACCCCATGTTAGCTTCTAGCTACCTGCTCCCAGCAGTGGCTAAGCTAGGTAGCTAGCCCACAAGCTAACCGTAATAATTTTTCTGGCTTAATTTCGCCTTTTTGTGTACAATGTCGGGCAGTTCTACCTGAGTAGCAGGGTCGTGTCCGAGTCAGACATCGGGCCCCTGCGGTTGACAGACGGAAAACAGCTCGGTACATGATGCCGCTCACCGGCGGTGTTAACCGTCCTGTGTTTATTACAGAGGAAGACAGTGGACGGACGAACACGAAGAAGGCGCCATGGGTCACGTGACTCACGGAAACGCCCGAACCTTTTAAAGATGGGAGGTCCTATTTTGAGACAACTTCCTCTGCGGCGATTTACCTGTAAAATACGGTTCTTTAGTTGTTGTTGTTTTTTAATTTCTTATATTTTTTATATTTATATTTTACTTTTTGTTATTATTATTTTAATACATATTTCCGCATAATGTATATGTTCATGTGAAGTGAAAACTAAAAGTGCTGCAATGTGGCCATAAAATATTGCTGCTGAAAACGTTCAGCTGCAAAAAACTGCAACACACTACCAGCAGGGGGAGTCTTTGAATCAGAATTTTAAAACTACTCAGTCCATGACATTTTGCTGGTACACAAACACATACTTTCTGTCATAACATACTAGCAAAGAACAAACAAGTTTTAAAGCATAATATTCAGCTTATGAACAAGGTGGAAGTCAAACAAGACATGTAGGCAAATGTTGGATAACTTAATTGTTCTTTAGACATGAGCAGTGTGTGTTTGTGTGGATATCTGTGCCACAAATTTATAAAAAATACATAGATGGTAACATTTGATCATTTTGTATGACATTTGTGGGTCCATATCAACATGACATGCATGTACTGAGGCTTTTAATAGATGTAACTGAGTTATACTGGATTATTTTCTCATGTAGCTGTTGTTGGTTTAAGTTTGTGTGTGTGTGTGTCAGTGTTCTTAGTGACGTGGTGAACTCTAATCCACCCTAAGCCTAGGGCACAACAGAGGATGTCCATTAGTGTAATATGCTACTCCACGTCTTTCCTCCTCTGTCTCTGCCTCATTCTTCCCCTCTCTGTGTGTCTTTTCACCTTCGACACACTCAAGCTCCATTTGTTCATGTTGACCTTGCATGTTTTAAACATGTCGCTTACAGATCTGTTACATGTGACGTCAGGACAAAACTTCTGGGGCCCCAAAAGCGTAAGCATGTTTTCCTCAAATTGGATTTATGGAAAATTGCTTTTATATCACTGTAGCACTAAAGTCTGGAAGAAACTATTAAATTAATGGGAAAAAAACCTAGCATTCTGTCACTATAAATACAAATAAATATTTTTTTAAAGCAGAGGGACCAAATGAACTGTGTGTTCCTCTGAAAAACAATTTAAACCTAAAATAATCATAATTTTTATAAGTCTTGCATGCTGCCTCAAGTTCCTAATTTTCCTTTTTGTGTTATTTTTCTTAAGATGGGTGGCACGATTGCTCAGTTGGTAGAACGAACTCTGAAGAAACCCCACTTGATTAGTTTAGTTGTTGAGCTGTGATTTGCTGCTGGTTTATTGAAAATTAACAGAAAGCAGAGTTTGGTCCTACAGTTTTGATGGTTTTATTGGCAATTATCAAGGTACATGATATTTTACAGTGACGGTCACGATCATGGAAAGATAGACATAAAACAGAGTGGCACTATTGCAAACAAATATGTGCGGTCCACACACAGTATGTAGCATGCTGTTGCCATGTCAGGATATATTTTTTTTGCCTGGATAAATGAAATATTTATTGTTTTTGAGCAGTTGAATGACATGCAAAACACACTTAATGAATGAATAACCTATTTCAATCTCTGACTGAAAGGGTTGAATGATGCGAAGAGGTCATTGATCTTTTCCTTTAAGTGCGCTCGACACCTAAAACTCACTGCTTTGGTCCTGATGTATTTCAATAATCCAGGTAGAAAAATTTAAAAAAAAAGGCTGAGTAGGAAAACTCGTCCAAAGAATCCTTTTTGATTTTTCTACTTTGTCCAGGATTGCCTCAAACTAAATGGAGAGTTTGAGCAGACAACAAGGAAGAGGGTGGACCACAGGAACCACCTGAGAATTGTAGCTGTCTCAAGAGTCTGCAATTAAAATCTTCTGTCAGCAGGCACTGGGCTAGAACTCTACTCAATTATTTTGGTCACTGCTTTGGTCTTACTTTAAAATCTCAGCAGGAAAACAATCTTAAAATCTTAGCAGTTACAGCCTGATTTTTAAACTTAATAATCCTGTCAAATCATAATTAAATGCACAGAGAAACGCACGTGTGTGTTTGTATATATACTTAACTTTATGATACACACATGGTGTTTTGATAGATTTTAATGAATTATTCAATTCTTATTTTTGAGTGGTCAGATTTAGCTCCCTGAGGAAAAGGGTAAAACTACACAGTCCTATGGCATCAGTTCCTTTTAATACTGTTCCAATAATAAGGTAAGTAAATATACTGGCACACAGTTCTGACCAAAAAGCCACATCTCCATTCAAGTGGCCCAAATATTTAAACCACTGTCCTTGTCCACTTTGTCACTAGTAAGTTCTGAGCTGCTTCACTTCTACATGAAACATCTTTACACAGCATATAAACAGTGCAGTATTCTCACTATTTTTTATCACAAAATGATTGGATTTATTATATAGCATTATGATCTCCTTCCTGACAAATAGAAAGCTGGCCTGATTCACCAAGACTAGACAGCGCATTGTTTCAGCTCCTCATTATTTGTCATCCTTATTTCCTTCTTATCATTTGATTACCAAAATATAAAAGCGTTATTTAAATGTTGGACATTAAAAAGCACACCCTATAAAATGAGGTGTGAGCAGTTTCTGTATTCTTTTAGCAACAAATCCCAGTTGTGCTGCAGAATGAGAACATGTCTTATTTACAGGGATAATTACTTTAAGTTGTGTTTGTTAACCTTTGGATGTGAAGTACTATCTGTTGAAATGTTCTGTAATCATAAGGTTTTGTATTCTGGATGTAAAATAGTAACAAATTAGTATCCACTTTTTTGATTCATTTATTTGTAGAAGCAACAAGGGTTGACGGTCGTTACTGGAGGAATGGATGAATTGTTCTTTTTGTGGCATGCTTATCATTTTTGTGAATGCAATCTTGTCCTGAGACACAATTACCACCAGCTCTCGTAAGATATTAGATACTACATGTGTGTGTCACAAACAGCACTAGTCTTTGAGAATCAAATGCTTCATGCCATTGCAAAAATTTACAATAGTAGGGGCAGTTTTTTCTTTAAATGCATGAATCATACTTCATTTAAATGTGGGCAAATTGCATCAGTGCAAGAAGAGACTGTTTGGCTGGGAGCACAGTTTGAGGTGCTTTTCTCCCTTGACGGGGGCTTTTTGAACCCATCCTGTGGTGAATCAGGCCAAGCTTGTCTTAGATACCAGGATACTGACACAGGAAAAGGACAGTATGAAAATAAAGTTGTAAATACAGTTTATTTTACACAAAGAATAAAAAAAAAGATTATAGAGAAGAGGACAAGTGATCTAAATCCCAAAGCTGTTAAAGTTGCTCTATGTACAGCCTATAGAAGGTTGGAGTGGACAATGTGTATCTGGATTATATAGGAGCAAAATTCCAAGAGCGACATCACAGAACATCATTAACAACAACAGTGGGAATAAATGGAGCGTTAGAGAGGGAAAGGAAAGAGGGAGGAGGGAGTGAAGCGATGTATGATATGTGAATGTGTGCAAACTTCTACCAGTATCACAAGAAAAGCATGAATTTGCAGCGCCTGCTGTCGGCATTGGTGTTGGGGGCAGGGCTTGGTTTGGTTGGTCTCGTTTTCAGGCTGACTGGGGTTTAACAGGGATGAGAGCACTTTAAGCTGCAGTTTAGCCACTGCCCAACATCTTTGTAGCACGCTGGTTGGCCTCATCAATCCTGGTCTTGTTGGAATCGGCCTGAAAGATAGAAGCATTGACTGTTACAGAACTAAGTAATGGCTGAGGAAATGTGGTGACATTTGACTTCAGATTTATAATGTTAAACAACCAGACTTACACAATTAGCATGTAAATCAGATTTTGTTTGTGAAATGTCAATGTAAATTTGCTTGAAATCAGGACAACTACAATACATTCACTGATTTTGAGCCTGTAATCAAAATATTAGACTTTGTATAAACTCCATTGTTTTTAGTAACATGGCATTTAACGTTTCCATCAATTTATTTACTACAGACAAATAAAAAAACTGTACAGTATGTCTCTCTTTTTTAAATAAACTGATACATTCCCTGTTGTCCTCGTTTTAGTACTGAGCTCTGTACCTTCTCCATGATCCTTTCAATCTGGCGGTTCTGGGTGTCAATTTCCTGGCCCATGTCTAACGCCATGTGACGCAGGTTACCAATGATCCCGCCCACCTGTTCCAGGTTCTCATCCATCTCATTCTCCCGGGCGTCATTTGTTACCCTGCAACACACAAAATATTATGACCAGCTGAATTCCGCTTGGAACAGAAGATGCTCTAAATTCTTAAACATTAGTAACATCCTTAATACACCCTACATTTTCAGGTAGGAGTAAATTGACCCTCCTGCTGCCCTTGGGTCAAATGACCCAATAGCCTTAGTCTCACAACTGAGGCCTTGTGGTGTATCATTTTGTCCCCAGAGCAGCGAGAGGGTTAAATACATTTATAACATGAATAATAAATAATAATTTTTAAAAATTATTCAATTAAGTAAATTTTTTCCACCATTTAGGCCCCAACTCTCTCTGGGTTGGGAGTGAGTTCCTGCCTCAAGTGGAGGAATTTACAGAAGTATCTCAGGGTTTGTTCACGAGTGAGGGAAGAGTGGAGTGTGATATCAACAGATGGATTGATGTGGCTTCTGCAGGATTGTAGACTCTGCAAGGCCAAGCTCTCTGTTTACCAATTAGTTTATGTTCCTCAGCTCACCTATGGTCACAAACTCTGGGTATTGCCAGAAAGAATGTGATCACAGATTCAAGCAGTCGAAAGGACTTTTCTCTGCAGGGTATTGGAACTCCCTCAGAGATAGGGTGAGAAGTTTGGTTCTCCAGGAGAAACTCAGAGTACAGCCACTGATTCTTCACATTCTGACAAGCCAGCTGAGGTGGTTCGGGCAACTGGTGAGGATTCCTCCTGGGGCAGATTTCAGGGTAAGTCCAACTTGGTGGAAACCCCAGGGAAGACTCAGGACAATGCCTTGGAGTTCTCCCAGAAGAGATGGAAAAGGTGGCTATGGAAGGAAATGTCTGGTCCTCCTCAAGCTATAGAACAAAATAGTACCCTAACATTTTACTGTATAAATTGTTTCCTTTTCAGTATAATCAGTACCACACACCTAAATATTCATGACTATATTCACCCAGAAACAAACTTTCACAGAAATATTGACTATGCTTACTTGCGAATGAAGCCCCCACTGATGGCCATCTGTTCACGTTCATCTACAACTCGAGCCCCTGGCTGGCTGTTCACCACTCCATCCTGGTTCCCTCCCCAGGCCTGGCCCCCGCCCTTAATCCTACCATAAACACACTTCAGTCAAGGTCAATGTAGATGTCAAATTGTGGAACTGTTTCTATGTACATGTTAATAAATGTGATTGGGTAGTTGTTAGCTTTTAGCTTGAAAATGAGTATGGGTGTCAGTGTACTGTCTTTGTTTAAGCACAACACACTTTCAAAACATACATAAATATATGTTTAGAATGCAGATATGACAATCTAATCATCCTAATGAAAGCAACATGATGACCACTCATGAGTTTCTTACATACATGCATTTGCGATGTGTTGGTGAATAATTGATCTAACATGCAGATCAATTGAACACTAAAAAGCTCACATGTTCCTTAAGCTTCAAACCCAATTAAAACTCAGGAAAGCAGAATACAACAAGGACACAGGACACACAAAACAGACATAGAACACGTAGTGGACATGCAGAAACATGGAGTTTACAGAGGGAACAGGATCAGACACATGCCGTATCTATCAAAAGAAAGCCGAGCGGTTAGGTCCATCGTGGCAAAAAAAAAAAAATAAAATAAAAAAACCACACGCCATCATTTTGATTATCTGTGGTCGCAGCCCTTCATTTCATCTGGATGGACATATCTAGAAAATGCACTGTCAAAAAACCAAATGCAATTCTTTGTGTTTGATTTTGAATCAATGAAGTATCTGATAGGTGAAGGGCAACACAGTCCTCCAGGCTCCTGCACGTTGATTTTGTTCGGTTCCTCCTGTATTTCTCAGTGTTGTCTAGAGCAGGTAAGTCCCACCTATCAGGTGCTCCAGTTGGGACAAAACAATGAGCTATTTGACCCAGGGCTCTCATATAAGGGTTCTAAATTAAAGGAAACACACAGCATAACCACCACATGGATTACAAAACAGGCGGATCATGAGAAGAAGGGACCAGAGAGCTATAGAATATACAAGATCTTAACCCAAAACAGAAACATCTGGCAGCAGGACCAAGGTGGACTGAAACAATAATGTACCTTATCTTAAATCAGGTGGTGGCTATAAAAAAATCATATCAATAATAAC
>JAVKLF010000038.1:14716350-14726822 GCA_034783495.1 Millerichthys robustus
ACATTTTTCTCAGAAAAGTGATGAATGATTTACCAGGAGAACTTCCCAAACAGATGTTTGAGGTGCTGAATTATCATATGGGGCTCCGAGGTCCTGCTTGACAAATATTTGTACATTTGTGTATTTGCAGAGACAATTATCCAAATATCGTGTTATTTTTGCAATGATTTCAATTTAATTTTCCTTTCATACTTCATCCAGAACTGGTTCTCAGCTAACCAGAACAAAGAATGTTGGAAAAGATATTTGTTTGAGCTTGAACTGAAATCTTCTGTCTGTAATAGTTTTCAGTTAACATTAAAATATTTTTATCATAAGAATGTCCCTTCAAACATAAAGAAAAGTTCTCCTAAACTTGCAGATTTTGCTACCTTAACTTGCACCAAAGTATAAATTTGTCATCTAAAACTCACTAGAAATTCAACAGCAATTCCTTCTTCAGGGATTAAATGCTTGTTTTTAAGACATTTAATACAGACGGTGTTCTGTGTGCACACTGGTAGGGTACAGGTGTAGGAAGATATAGTGCTGAAAGTCAGTATTTAAATGAATAGGACTGGTGTTAAAGTCAGAGCCTACATAGTTCTCAAAACATGACAGAACAAGTTCCAATATGTCTTTGGTACCCACGAATGCTTATTCTGTGTTCAAGGATTGTGAAACTCAGTCAGTCAGGCGATATGCAGAGAGATAGGATCACGGTGTGAATCTGATTTTGCAGGCTGAACTGCAACAGAAGTGACTTTTCAAAGGTAAGAACTCTTGTTTGATCTCATTGGACACCAACCTAATTTAGACTTTTGGACTGACAGTTTTTCAGTGCCTGAAAGAAGTATTCAATTCAATTCAGTCAATTTTACAGATACTGAGCATAAAATTGGTGTGGTAGTGGCTCAGAGTCATCCCTAAGACATGCTCTGAGTGCCAGAATGCACAAGAACTTTGGTAAAAGTTTGGTATGCAAGGAGATATGCAATATGCTTCAAGGATTGAAACTTTATTTTAAAAAACTTAACAAAATTAGGACAATTATTTATCCTCAAGTAATGTTACACAATACAAGCGAAATGGAATGAGCTCAACAGCTAATAATAATAATAATGACAACAATTAATAATAATAATAATAATAAATTTCATTTACAGGTGCCTTTCTAGACACTCAGGGTCATCTTACATTTCAACACATTCCCACACTGATGGTAGTAATTGTAGCCACAGCTGCCCTGGGGCAGGCTGACAGAGGCGAGGCGGCCACACATCGGCGCCATCGGGCACTCTGACCACCACCAGCAGGCAAGGGTGGAAATGTAAGCATGGAGAAGGATACTGAGCAGCGAGGCTATTAATGACCCTAAAAGAAGCCAGATCTTATAAATGGTACAAAACTTGATAAGGAGCCAAAGAAAAGAATAAGTTTGAAACCACAAAATAAATCTACCTCTTAAATCAGGATGCAAAAATGAAACATGACGACTTCTAAACATCACTATTCAAAGCCACCAGCCAAGTAGAAATTAGCCCAGTTAGTCAGGACTTTGTGTAATCACTGGAACTTTTTATATCTCAGTGTTTTGAGCTTTCAGCTGTTTTCTCTGCTCACAGATTCAGTGATAAACTTTGGGCTGGATTTCTAACCGCGAGCATAAATACGGTTCCTGTCATCCTTTCTTTTTCTTTCTTTGAGGTGAAGATATGGGGGAAGGATTCTACATCAGCAAAGCGGTGGCTGTAGTCTGCGTGGTTGCAGCTTTTGGGGCTGCAGTAACGATCATCGCCCTCTCTGTGGCGTATGCTCAGGAGAAGTCAAAGACAGCTTCCCCCTCTTTTAGAGCTGGTCCAACCAATATTTCAACCATATTCTCCGGTCCAGAAGAGCCCTGGCACCGCTACAGACTCCCAGACAGCCTCTCTCCTGAATACTACAACCTGACCATATGGCCCCAGCTGGAACCCATGTCTGATGATCTGTACAGCTTCAGTGGGAACTCCAGTGTGGTGTTCACATGTGTGAAAGAGACAGATCTCATCCTCATTCACGTCACAAACCTGACGCTTATTCCATATGATGGATTTGCTGCCAGACTGAAGGGTTTGGATGGAGCGCCTGCACCCAGCCTGAAAAAAACCTGGCTTGAGGTTCCGACCGACTACCTGGTGGTCCAACTCAACAGCCCCCTGCAGGTGGGCAGCCAGTATGAGCTCTTCACTGAGTTCGTCGGAGAGTTATCCGATGATCTGGAAGGCTTCTACAGGAGCGAATACACTGAAGATGGGGTGAAAAGGTAGGATCTTGTTCAAAGTTATTGTGTTTTTTTGTACTTGATTTGTAATATTTTAATCTGAACAAAATTCATTTCAATATTGTAGGGGTTGTAACATTAAATTATAGCAATTTTCTGTTTCTTTTTATTGTCTGTTTTTGCTGTGGTTTAATAAGACAGATGTTATATTAGATCTGTAGTAAATCAGTACCAAACTCCAGCAGATTGCAGCAGTTAACCCAGCTGTTTAAGTAGTTTCGGATGTGAATAATTGACCAAGTTATATCAGTAATTTATTTGTGGTAAAGTAAAAAAAGTTAATTTAAGGCTAATTTGCCCCTCAATAAACTTGTCTGACATTTCAGTTTATTCTGCATTTCTTTAGTTTGCTACTATTGATTAGAAGAATAGGAGACAGGAAATCAGCCTTGAAGGTTCTGCAAATAATTTAGAGGAGTTTTATTGTCTGTAATTCTGTACATATAAAACAAAACAGTCAGTTTTCTGTCAGTGATTTAAAAAATTTTTTGTCCACTTGATTGGATTCAAAATGTGCGATTTTTTTCTGGGATCTCTTTGGGGTGCATAGATCGGCATTCACATCCACAAACCATGTTGTTGGAATCCATCAACTTGTCAAAATTGCAAAATGTGTAGACAGATTTAAATACTTGTGGACCTCTGAGTATGGGGTGAGAAATCAAAAACCGTTTTATTTTGTTTTTTTTGCCTTGTTCTGTCAAATACTGGAAATAACGTGCATCATATTGTACACTGTTCATGTTTTCTGCTTCATCAGAGTTGTGGCAACAACTCAAATGCAGCCAACGAATGCCAGGAAGGCCTTCCCCTGCTTTGATGAGCCGACTATGAAAGCTGTTTTCTATGTAACTCTGCTTCACCCTCATGGCACCGTGGCTCTGTCCAACTCCATGAACTTTGGCAAGTTTCTGGTTTTATTATTCGGCAAACGTTCTGGACAGATTGAGCACGACAGCATTGCTTTCTAAGTTTCACAGTGTTAGAGGTTACTGGTGGTATCTGTTTAATAAATCTGACACAGTTGATTACTGTCAGTCTCATTGATGATCTACTCCTATGGACAGAAATGTAGATGTGACTGAGTCTGCTGTTGTGTTTGATCCTGTATAGAACCCGTCAATGTCACCGTGAACGGGATGAATCTAATTCAGACCAGCTTTGAACCCACCGAGATCATGTCAACCTACTTGTTGGCATTTGTTGTGTGTGATTTTGCGTACATCAAGACGGAAGAAGAGGCAGATGTCTTGGTAAATATTTCTGAAAGCCCACAAACATGACTGCTCCTTTTTGGATGCCTACCTGAAACACAGCTAAAATGTAAAAATTATCTTCTACCTGCTGATGTTTGTGACTTTTTAATAAGCCAAGCAAAGTCTTGACATGTCTACAGAGCGAGTGCCTTTTTAAAAAGAAGAATAAAATAATCATGTTAATAATGTTTGTGTGGAAAATATGGCTTTAATATTTGTTAAGGAAATGTGTTAAAGCACTTTTTTATCACTTTACTTTCAAGTCTTTTATAAACATTGCGATAAATTAAAACAGCAGCAACATGTTTAACATTTTAGATTTTGGGAAGTAATTTATTTTACACCACAATACAGTGCACATTGATTACTCACATATGATTTATTAATAAAAAGAGAAGGACCGAGCAGTCAGGTTATCATAAATAAAGCTGTGCTGCTCTCTGCTGGACTCAAACCTCCCTTGGCCTGCTGGTGTTTTATTTATTTAAGGTCCTCTAAGTTAAGTGTGCCTTAGAAGAAAAATCCACCACCTTATGTAGCTGCCTAAAAATGGTATTTTTAAACAATAAATAAACAAGTCGATCTTTTAGACCAGTGGTTCCCAACATATTTTCTTCAAAGACCCTCTGTCTTACTTCCAAGCCAAGAGAAATAAATCGATATTTTCCTAACTTCTGAGCAAACAAGGTTATTCATCTTCAGTCAAACTTCTACGGATAAATTGGTGGTGGGACATGGAATAATAAAAAAAAATCTATATTTAGATTGACTTTTATTCTACATTTTCAATCAGGCCAACAGGAGATGGTTGTTCTTAGGATGTAAAATGTAATGTAATGTATAAAAACAGAGCATCAGTGGGTAAATATAAATATATAGGACCAGAAAATGCATTTATATTGGCTTTCAGTTGGGTCGATTTGTTTCCTCAGGGAACACTATAAGGCAGTAACAGTAACGTGAGGTTATGGGAGCATTTGAAACAATTTGAACAAAGTAAACACAATTGATGGATTTTTAAGTTTTGTCAGGAAAGTTTTGCACCAAACAAATAATAATAATAATTGATTAATGTGTGAACGACAATAAATGTGTGGCCAATTTTGCGCCATGAGACCCACCGAAAGTTAAATACTGTTCTTTACTGATCCAGATCAGGATCTGGGCTCGCAGGGAGGCCAAAGAGGAAGGACAGGGCAACTATGCCCTGGAGAAGACTGGACAAATACTAGCATTTTTCCAGGACTACTACAATTCTCCTTACCCTTTAAAAAAATCAGGTAAGAGTCTAAAGAAACACACTAGCAACTTTTTGCTAACCCTAACCCACCCCTTATTTCTTTACTGTAAGTTTTTAAAAAATGATCACACAGCTGTAAGACGACATGACCTGCGCTGACCTCTGCGATTGTGGTTTTAAGACCAGATTGCTCTTCCTGACTTCTATGCTGGAGCTATGGAGAACTGGGGTCTGGTTACCTACAGAGAGTCATCGCTCTTATACAGTCCTGAGGTGTCTTCTAATGCAGACAAGCAGTGGGTGGCGTTGATCATCTCCCATGAGCTGGCTCATATGGTATAGCACTGAATTACTGGTATTGTCTACCTTTTAAAACTGTAAGTATGCCTACTTAAAAAAATGCTGAAGTGCTCAAAACGTGACTGAATCTCTGTCCTCTCAGTGGTTCGGGAACTTGGTGACCATGAGGTGGTGGAATGACTTGTGGCTCAACGAGGGCTTTGCCACTTATGTTTCTTATCTTGGAGTAGACCACGTTGAACCAGAGTGGAATATGGTGATTATATTGTATACGTTTATTTATTTTTTTATTGATGAGAAAAAGGAGGTCTTTATTGGAAAACATTTTCAACATTTCATTGTTTAACTTCCAGAATGACTTAATAGTTTTGAATGAGATCCTTGGTGTCATGGATATAGATGCTTTAGCCTCCTCCCACCCACTGTCTGTTAAAGAGGAAGACATCGTGAGTCCAGAGGACATCGATCAACAGTTTGACTCCATCACATATGACAAGGTGAATCATCACACATGATTCCACACAGTGAGATCATAATTTTCAGCAAGTTACTTTGACAAATTACACTAATCAGGGACGAATCAGAGCCATTGATGTCATCCTGCTGTAATGGTTGATAATGGTGCTTTATTAATCCCCAATGGGGAAAATATTTCTCTGCATTTTACAGACATTTTTTAATTAAAAGAGAAAAAACTGTTATCGTACAATCATAGTTGACACGTTTTTATAACAGTAATAGTCTTTAATTTTTCATTACAGGGAGCAGCAGTCCTCAGAATGCTCTCAGGATTTCTTACAGAAGCAGTCTTTTCCAAAGGACTACATGTGAGTTAAGATAATTAAATTAACGTACATCAGCTTGTTGGTGATAAAACTGTCCAGAAATCAACACTTTTGTAACTATTGCATTAACAGCAGAAGTTCTGCTTTTTTCATCACAGAAGTGAAATGAGTTTAACTAAAAGGTTTGGATGTGTCTACAGATGTATTTAGAGGCGTTCCAGTATCAAAACACAGTCTCCAAAGACTTGTGGACTCACCTACAGATGGTAAGATAAAACCATTACTCTTAATTTCTTGGACTAAAATGGTTTGGTTTATTTTAATGATGGCAACTTGGAAATATTGGATAAACCCCATTTTAAAATCATGGTGCATAATTTTGTTGTCAAATACTAAAGACCTGGCAAGTACAAATGATCTGCAGTGTAAGACACACACGCACACATACACACATTCTAATATTGTTTCTTGTTATTAGGCAGTGGATGAAGCTGGCATATCACTTCCCCACTCTGTGGAGGATATTATGAACCGCTGGGTTTTGCAGATGGGCTTCCCGTTGGTCACCATTGACACCCAGACAGGAAACATCACTCAGCAACACTTTTTGTTGGATTCAGAATCAGTTGTGACCACATTTTCAGAGTTCGAGTATGGATTCAGCATCTCATGTTTCAGCTCAACGTGCTGAAATAATAGAGAATATGTGTTAAACTAAATTCACCTTTTCTCTTTATGTATTCATTTTTATACACGGTTGGTTGGTTGGGGCTAAAGCTACGAGTGGTTTGTCCCCATTACCTGGATTAAGACGGGTCAAGCTGAACAACAGTTCTGGCTCCTTAGCAAAGAAGGTAATAATTATTTCAAGTCCAAGTAAAAGCGTCGAACACTGCATGAAAATGGGTTCTCATGATTGATCTTCATCCCAACAGCTATAAACGCAGACATGGTTCTTGGTGCAAGTGAGTGGTTGTTGGCCAACATGAATATGAAAGGCTTCTACAGAGTCAATTATGATGCTGGAAACTGGGAGCGGCTGCTTGCCAAGTTGAACGCCAACCATCTGGTAAAAACAGATACAATGTTTAACTATAATCAGTCTGTAGACGTAAAAGCCTTGGCCAAACTGTACGTACCTGCATCAGTAACCTTTAGATATCATATTTTTAGGTTAGTTTGTTGGAGGTCTGTTTAGATGTAGCTTACGTTCATATTACTGATGTTGCGTCCAGAGGTGAGCACACTGCTCTGTGTCCTCTCCTTATGGGTGCACTGGCACATGACCTCGACACACATGATTTTTGTTTGGTCAAAGAGAGCGGTCATATTGTTCTAACCAATGAAAAACTAACATTTAGACGTAATTCTATGCCGAAATCGAGCCAAGATATACTGATTCCATTGGCAGCCTGCCCCTTCCAATATGGCGTTCTGCTCACACCACAGATGTCAATCATCTGAAGCGCGTGTGTCGCCTCTAGTTAATACACCTCATTGGTCATGACAGACAACATGCTGTTCTTATCACTCATAATGTAAGCTCACTTTTGATGTGTTGCTGTGCGCGCTAAGAAACATAAAAGCATTGGGTCATCATATCGCTTTACTCACAACGACACTTTTAGATCCCCAAAGTTAAATTCAGAGGGGACTATGTGACACTGTTTTGGATGTCAATGTCATCTAATGGACTAAACATGTTTCTAAAACAATTTCATTCACCGTATAGGACATCCCCGTGATCAATAGGGTTCAGATTATCGACGATGCCTTTAATCTTGCAAGGTGAATCCATGTATTTTTATTTAAAAGATTGCAGTCACGTTTTGCTGAATGAAAACCGGAAATCTGAACAGTTTAATGGTCACTTTCAGGGCAAGGATAGTGAACATAACCCTGGCTCTGAGGACAACCACATTTCTACATAAAGAGGTTGAATACATGCCTTGGGAGACAGCCAAGAATAACTTGGCTTACCTCTTCCTCATGTTTGACCGCAGTGAGGTGTATGGACCCATGCAGGTTTGCAAAATACTAAAACTTTTGATGAGCATTTTCAAATATAATTGAGGGGGGAAAATGATTTTGGAAACTCTACAGTTTATACAGTGCAGAATGAAAAAATCTTTCGCAAACTCAAACATACAGCTGATATGTTTTCTTCATCCCTAAGGCCTACATCAAAAAACTGGTCACTCCTCTGTTTAAATACTTCAAAGATCTGACTGTCAACTGGACGAAGATCCCAGAAAAACACACCGATCTGTAAGAATGTTACTACATTGCATGTTTGAAGATATAGTGCTGCATGAGCACATTTAAATTGTTAAATCTAAATGTCAAAGCTTAATGCTAAATCTAAATCTAAATCTTAAATGTTAGATCTAACATTAAACAAAACCTGTAACATATTAAATGTTAGAGGTTTTGCTAAAACAAAATATTTAGCTAATTCTCATATTTACACTGTTTGTAAGTGTAAATACCAAAATAAAAGCTTGGAGTGTTTAGAGAAGAATATTCTCCTAATGTGTTTCTATTTTCTATATTCTACTATATTTCTTCTAGATATTTACTGTCAGAATAATGTATTGATTCCCCCAGTAAGTGTTTTCTTAAGATGTTTTCTTTTTTTTATAAACACAGTCTAGCTTTTATTTTGGTACTTTCAGTTAAAGACAATTTGAATTTGCCTATTAACTAAATTTTCTGTTTTAGCAAAATAGAATAATAGATAGGCTGAATATTTTTATCAGTGCACAGTACCAGGTAGGATAAAATGTTCTGAGGTAACATTTTGTTTCAGAGCCTCACAGGGTTGGCAGAGCAGCTCTAGACACCTGTTTGGTTACACTTTATTTTTTGGACTGCTTGGTCATTCTGAGCATTCTCCTGATCCCTGTGTCTCCCCTGTCCAGATACAATCAGGTGACTGCAATCTCATTGGCTTGCAGTGCAGGTGTGGAGGAATGCAGAGAACTGACAACCGGTTGGTTCAAAGAGTGGATGAAAAACCCCACAGCTAACAAGTAAAAGCTTCCTGAGCAGAGAAGCTGTTATTATTGCTCATGCAATGTCATTCCTTCTATTACTTCATATTTGTTACATTTTTGGGAGACATTTTCTTATTAATAGTCTGTTGTTTTTATCAGACATCTCAGCATTTATCCAAACCTGAAGTCCATTGTGTACTGCAACGCTATCGCAGCAGGAGGAGAGACAGAGTGGGACTTTCTATGGGGCGTTTATAAGAACACTACCATCGCCTCAGAGGCCAGCAAACTCATGTATGCTTTGTCCTGCACCAAGCAGCCCTGGCTGATAAACAGGTCAGACATGGGCAATCTTTGCCGCCATTGCAATATTTTATATTTATTTGCTTTACTGATTTTACTTCGATCTGTAACATGGTCTCAATCGGTCAGGTTATGGTTTTTTTGTTAGCTCTTTGTTAGAATTAGTTTGTTCATTCCAGGTACTTGCAGTATTGTCTGGACCCAGAGAAGATTCGAAAGCAGGACACTGCTTCTGTTATTGTTGCAATTGCTGAAAACCCCATCGGCCAGTATCTTGCTTGGAACTTTGTAAGAGAAAACTGGAAACACTTCTTCAATGGGTGAGTTTTCATGTTATATAACGTGAATTATTGACACTGTGACGATCTGCAAAATATGTCTGTGATATTTGTTGTGTTTTCCAGTTCCGGAGAATCATTTTCATTTGTACCAACACTTTATGGATTGACCGAACGTTTCTCTACAGAGTTTGAATACAAGCAGGTATTTTTTCTCTGAGCCAACTGTGCAGTTTTTTTATTAAGAAATATCCCAGTGATATGAACTTTTTAAAAACCTTTCCTTATTTCCGCCCACCTTCTCTTCAGCTGCTACAATTTAAAAAAGACCACGCAGAGGAGCTGGAGTTTGGATCCTTTGACATGGTCCTGGAGAGAACCAAGACCAACATGAACTGGGTGGCCCTGAACAAGAAACAAATTCTTGACTGGTTCATCAATGAAAACTCTTAAATATTTTTCATCCAATCGATCTAGCGAGTGAACAGACGAAAGCAGATGTTTACATACATTGAATAAAAAGACACATACCTGTTTGACATTAAGTCAGATTAATCTCCCTTTTTAGGTCAACAAATAATTTTTATTTGTTGACTAAATACTGAGATTATATTACATCATTTAAGTCACAACTTTATATACTGTATGTTAGGATTACTATGACTTGAAACAATTTGGGAACACCCTGATGATGATGTCATGGCTTTGGGAGCTTTTAAGTGACCTTTTTACTGTTATTAATGCATATGTATAAAAATGGGCACCACTTGTTCAAAGAGGGTCATAGCTGTGTTTGTCTGTTGTCCAACTCTATATTTTTGATTGTTTACACCTGCTGTTTTTTTTTTACATTTTTTTACAATTTTACATTGTTACGCGCTATATTGCCAAGTGTTGGAATAACTGCAGAGCACAGATATAAAAATAAGGTAGATATAACAGTTTAGATTAAGTATTTTTCAGTGAACCAGAAATAGCTATGATGCTATCTAGACCACAATTCATTGCAAAA
>JAVKLF010000038.1:14742878-14760853 GCA_034783495.1 Millerichthys robustus
ATCCATCCATCCATCCATCCATCCATCCATCCATCCATCCATCCATCCATCCATCCATCCATCCATCCATCCACCAATCTCTTGTGGTCATTATGTGCCTGGACAGATCACCAATCTATCCCAGGATCACAAAGAGATGAACAAGACAGGCAACCATTCGCTCGCACACTTTGGATCTACTTGGGGTAATCTCTGGATGTGTGTTTTTAGACTGTGGGAAGAAGCCAGAGTACCGGGAGAAAACCTCCTGCAAACCTGGAATTGACTTGATATTAGGCAACAGAGCCAGCCAACTGCATATCTGAGCAGCCCTCCATATAATGTAAACATCCAAGTTAATTTGACCTTTCTTACACTCCATTTGTACTTTCTAATGAAGATTGACATAAAAAAAACCCTGTCTTTTCCAGGTTTTATGGCCTGGTCTTCCTAATCTATTGTAAATAAAATGTTAAAACAAGTCATGTTTATCTATTCTTAAAAAAACTACTTGTAGCTCTTTTATTATTATTTATAAGCTAATACTAGACAACATCCAGACCAAAAAAATGCTCTTGGAGTTTTGACACTTTTTGTAAATCTCACCAATTATTCGGATCCTTCCTATCTTGTCCATGAATAATGCTGAGATTATGTTGCCAGGCAACACAGCCAAGCTGCCCAGGAAGCTGACCATGTAAATGACAATGTCGTTTTCCTCCTGGAAGTTTAAATGGCAGCCCGTCTTCGGGTGGAGGAATGTGGTGTTTTCCATTCGACAGTTTTTGAACTTTTCCTGCCACAGGTCTGGAAGGACAGCAGAGTTTTAAAGGAGATGTCTACACATTTTACTGTAACTGCCAGAGCAGAAACACATTTATTCTGTCAGCCTGCCTTGGTACCTGTGTTGTAGAAGACGGTGTTTTTAATGGTGCAGTTTTCAAAAAACGTGTTGGTTGATTTGATGTCCTCGAAGTAGCAGTTCTCAAACAAGGACTCCTCAAACTTGACAGATTTAATCTCAATGTTTGCAAACCTAAAGGAGAGGAAAGTAATGACATGAAGCTGAAGCATGAACACACTCTGGATCCCCCTGTTTGGAAGAATGGTGCAGAGAAACTCACTTGTCGTGGACGTACTCTCCTTCGCGGTGGATTTGGTTGACCAAAGAAAAATTAAAGTGGAAGCGTTCTACACGTTCTCGATGAAACACTCGGACTTTGGACTCGAACTCTTCATACTGCATGTATTTTATCATATCCGGGAACCAAACTCCCAGTCCGTGGTAGCTAAAACGCACAGGAAGATATGAAAGAAACAAAAAGCAAACTGAGTATTCTAGATGTTCCTGTTGATTACAGTGAAAAGTTTTCCCTCTTGTGCTTGAATAGAACATGTCGACTGGGAGCTTGTTCTACCTGAAAGCCAAGCAGAACCACACAATAACCAGGAGGAGGCCCTGCAGTCTGAGCTCTGGAGCAGATAAAGACATCACATTGGCCATTACCTTTAGGAAAAATAGACAAAATATCGAGCTCGTCATAAAACATGACATTTGAGATCAGGTCGTGTCACGGATGTAAAGTAGAAGTTCTTGTTTTTTTACAGTGATTTTTTTCCAACCTGCTGCAGCATGGTCATTTTTCGGACAGTCCAGCGCTGGAAGGCAGTCCCAGTGTCACTCTGGATCTCTATGAAATCGTCTTCTTGAGTTTGTGGAGTTTTTATGTTTGTCACCTGTCCAAGTATAAATGTAAACATCTTCATTTTCACAAGTTTGTTTTAAATTCTCTGCTGAAGCTGGTGTGGGTTTTATATATGTTTCAAAGATCACGCTAAATAATTTCACCTAGAGTTTTAGTACCTTTCATCCAGAAAAGTAAAACAGTTATATTTTAGCACTGATGACTTTTTTTTCAGTACCAAATTTGCCTTTATTTGGGTTACGGTTACATATGTTATGTAATGGAAAATTATAGTTACGAAAAAAAGACCTGGCATTACCATCATGTCACTCTCCATTTAAATAACTTGCAGACAAACAATGCCTGAGTGCTTTCTAGATTTTATTTTGCCTTACATTTTGATATTTGATGAAACATTAGCTTTGGTGTGGATGGAGACTTACAGTGAAGACTCTCTCTGGCTCGCCTTTGGCTTTCCAGTTGGTGTCATGAACTTTCCTCAGGACCATCCAGGCCTCGTCATGTCGAGCGTTCTGCAAACCCCACATGTGCACACTGTAAATCTAGGAATGTCTCTGTTGGTTTCCAGAGCTCTGCGTGAAACCAGTCCTTGTGTTGGTAAAATTATACAGTGTTCTGCTACATTTAAAAGAAGCTCTTTTAATTATAGCACTGAAACAGTTTTTCTACACCCCTGCTGGACACGCCTGCTGGGTGCCTGGTGTTCTAGTTAGGTCTGTCTTTTCAGCCGGGCGAGCGCTGTCTTCTAATTTGGGAGGATGTGGCAGCATTAACACACGAACACAACACTACATGTAGTTAAAGGGTTGACATTGTCCTGAGGTGGGTGGTGTTCTTTTTAATACATTAGCAGTTCTCTGCAACCTTTGCATAGACGTGGGATGTTGATGCAGTAGCTGATTTCTCATATTTCTTAACCAGTCACCGCTAAATGCTTAAAAACTGCAATCTGAAATCATAGATTAGGATTCTACACTTAAAGCTCCAGCATCTGACCTCCAGCAGGAAACGAGGACTCTCTGGCATGAAGAAGATCCCGACGAGAGCAGCGAGTGCAGGCAGGAGGCACACCAGAATGAAGAGTCTCCAACTGTGCATCTGAAACTGGGTCCCAATGGCAAAACCCCATCCTGCCAAATCAGAAAAGAACAAGTTCAGTTTTAGTTATCTTATTTGATCAAATGTCAGTACACATTGATCTGTTTCAGTTAGGTGTTTTACCATAGTGAGGAATGATTCCCCAGGCGGTGAATGAGGCGTACAGGCCTCCCAGCATCCAGAACATGCAGAGCCAGCTCAGATGTTCTCCACGTTTATCCATCTGCAGGAACTCAGTGAAGTAGGTGTACACGATCGGGATGGAACCGCCGATTCTGGAGCAGGAAAACACATTTTTTTTTACGTCTTTGCTTCCTCATCAAACCCATTTGTCTCGTGCTGCGTGCACTTAGATAGAGTAGGTATTTATTCAGGTATGCAGATAGTTTCAGCTTCATGAGTCTAAAATTTCTGGACAATCTGCGCACTGTTGTAAAAGTTGTTCTGAGATGTACTGTGTATTTGTCTAACTAAATATGGTAAAAGACAAAATTTGAATGTTTTCGTTTCAAACTAATTTCAGAAGCAAAACCCAGACATTAACATACTCGATGCAGAAAAAAAGAGCAAAATCTGACATTTAATAGTTTATTTTATAGCTACAGGAGCTGTGATATTAGATAGTATAGAGAATATTATTAGGTGTTAAATTACAGAAAAGTGAGTGGAGCTAATTAAATGTTTTACAGATTTACCTTCCTGAAGACCTGTCAAAAGTGGTGAATAAGCTATGTTATGTGTGTATGGCTGATTTTATTTACAAAGGCACATCAATTTAGAAAGAAACAAATAAAACATCCAACAAAATTGTAAAATCTATCAGAAACAGCCCTGCAGAAAATGTGCTGGCAATGGCAGAAAAAGAGAAGTAACCAACAAGTAAAGAGTATTATTTCCATGTTTTAATTTGCATAACAAAGACTTTTCTCTGTTGAGGTAAATAAACAGAAATCTCCGTGTTTGTAGCTTGCAGCGAGAGTATCTTTGAGGTGGTATTAACTGTTTGGGACCGTGGTGTGTGTCAGCATGCCACACTGGAAGCTGCTTGTAAAGAAACACGCAGTAGCACGATAACCTACTGAGAACCTGTCTTTATGGATGACTACAAACACAGGAAAAGTCAGCTAAAAGAGCTAAATAACAAAAAGTACATCATTCTAGGAAAGAAGGAAAATAAATTAGGTTTTTAAGGTTGATTTGATTCATAAGTGTTCTTCAGTTCTAAAGAAACTGTTTGTTTTAATGGAAGTTTTTTTTCTCTTGCTGCTGTTACATAAAGTATTTAAATGTCATGCATTTTATTTTTTAAAAAGCTGCTTTCTGCAACCACATTATTCATGGAAAAGGTCAGTCATTATGAAAAGCCATTTGAGTTTCCTTTTTTTTCCCAGCACTGCAAACACAAATTTACTGTATGTATGTTAGAGCGGCACCTCACCCAAAGCCGGAGCAGAACCTGAAGAAGAGGAAGAAGCCGTAGCTCTGAGCAAAGCAGGACAGGAAGGAGAAAACCAGGTCGATGGTCAGGACGTAGATGAGACACTTTCTCCTGCCCATCTTATCGCACAAACCGCCCCACACCAACGCACCCACCATCATGGCCACATACACCAACAGACCTGCAACAAACAATCACTAGTGTGTAACAGGTTCTATTCATGCCTTTAAACACTTCTACAAAGTCAGACCCACATGAACCTGCTCGTAATCTCCACCAGGGGTCCCTCTTTACCCTTACATGGACACAGACCGGGAACTCTGCTGTGACACATCACATACAGACTAATCAAGCCCCGTTATTCATTTCTTGGTATTTTACGACGAATAGAATCCATGGAAGCTGACTGTGGTTCCGTAAATGGTGACAGAAATAGAAAGGTCGTAACTGTTTTCAGACTGCTGAGAACACATCTAAGCCTGGTTTCAGATTTTCTCATGCATGACAAGTGTTGCTTCAGTTGATTTTTTTTGTGATTTTTTTTTTTTTTTAGCAGAGGCAGCAGCATTTTATAGTATAAAGATTTCTCTGACTCATAGCATCCTTGAGCTCATGCCAGCATTACACAGGCAGCTGGTCCTATTTGCTATTTTTCCTGTTTGTCAAGTAACTCTCCAAACAGAGTCATATGTTCTAGTTCCGTTTGTCGCCTTCAGGACTCAGTTCTACAGTTTTTCCACCATCAACTTGATTTAAAACTCCAGACCCATATCTCCTGCCTGCCTGCTCTGTGTTTTTACTACAGAGCCCTAATTACTGAAGGCCTAAGCAGCTTAGCAGCACGTGGAGCCACGTTGGTGCACCGTGCACCTTCCCCCTGGATTACTAAAGTACCTGAATGCTCTGACGCTCTACACGCCTTGCTGCACAGCCCATTCAACAAGAGACTGTTGAGGATCCGAGCAGACAAAGTGTCAAAGTCATCATGTCAGCTCATATCTCAGCCATGTTGATGCTTTAGGTAGTTTTTTTTTTATTTTTTGAAATGTGGTTGACAGGATAGGTTTGTGATTGGAAAGCCTGTCCTTCAGGTGAAGGCCAGGGATCTATTCCAGCTGCAATACATCTGGAAAAAAGTGTCCTTCAGTCCTTTGAGGTCACTGAATACCAGGAGGAGGAAGAGAGTTTTTATCTTTTCATTTTATTTAATGCGAAAGCACCAGAAGTGTATTAAATACATCTAAAAGATGAAGTAAGGCATCTTCTTGAATGCAAATGCAGCCAAGCAAGCTGTACATCCAGCAGAGGGAAAACCAGTCACAGATATCTTTATAAATCAACATAATATGCAGCTTATTTCATATGTATTGTTTCCCAATTCGCTCCACAACTAATTAACCTTTTTAGCTAAAACTTAGTTTTCAACAAAACATGATCTTTGTTTAAAACTTTGGCATGAGAGGAAGCAGGTGTTATGTATTAATTCAAGAAATGCTAGGATTTTCATATGGGATTTATCTATGCTTGGCAGTTTCTTCAACTTGAAATAGTTGAAAACTAATTCCTTAATGGACTTCCTTTGTCTTCCACACCTATTTTTTATCTTAACTATTACAATAAACACTAACAGGACTATTAAACAGCACCAAGCCACCTGTATTTCACAAAACATTTGAGGAGTTCATCTTCTATCCGAGTCTTAGGTTCATATCGAACACATTTCTGTTTTCCACCTGTCTGGTAAACGGAGCATGAGGGTGCATCAAAAAGCAGCATTCTGTAGATCTACTTCATATTCTCAGCCAGTGATCAGAGCTCTCCTCTCGCTCGGCACAAACAGATGCTGTGATTTCATTTTCACTGGGCCTTCCTCCTGCAATCACAGCCTGTCAGAGGCCCGAAGCGTATCTGACAGCTCTGCACCGGGGCGCTGCAGGCCTCCAGGATCTCTGACTGCTGCAACATGTTCCATATTAGCCTGGGAACACACGCTGAATGCAATCACTACCGTGTTCCTCATCAGCCTCTCGCAACGCTCCATCCCAGGAGCTCGTTGTTAAGACGAAATGAGTGATGGTGCAGTCTGTCACGTCGCCCGGCTGCACACACCCCCGCCCCCCAGGTCTGGGGAAACAAGGTGAGGCGCTTTCATTTGCAGGTTAGCTGTCTGCACAGACGTTAAAGAGCAAATTATTTCATTTAATTTTAGGCTTTTCCGGTAAGTAGGCTACCTGCAAATGTGTGAAGCTAAAATAAAGTTGGAATAAACGATACACACACATAATGCACAATATAATCATCAGTCAAAGTATGCATGGGTGTCTGAAAAGAATCCAAGTCCCACAAGTCAAGTTCCAGACAGTTGTGGTACCACTGCCAAGGCTCAGCAAGGCTAATCTGGCTGCACACAATGGACCAATTCACTGCTAGGACACACAATGGTAATTATTCTTTGATCCAAGCCTTCTCCCTTAACTTGCAGGAGCAGCTGGGGGATATTCCTGTTTGATGATCTGTAGCTGTGAAAAGCCAAACATCTGCAGGATTTTGTTCCAGCCGAGCACAACAGCCCATCATTTCACTGATGAGTTCCTCCTTTTCTGGGTAAAGACTGGAACTCGCAGACAGATGACTGTCATTAGCTAGTCTTGTGGGTTTCCAAAAATGATGCGTGTCTGTGTTGGAGAAGTAGATTCCCTCAATCGGTTGTTAGCCATGCTAGCTGTGTGGTGTATGAAATCATACGTCAGCACGGTGGACCGGTCAGAAAACATCAACCATGGAGTTTTGTGCAGTGCTGGCATATGGGGCTCCAAGTGTTAAAACATGACATGTTAAAAAATGTCATTAAAATGTTTTCATCATTTAGTTCAATTTTGAGTGCAACATCCTAGTTAACGTTTTATAAATCAAAATTAACTAAGTCCTCAGTCTGATATTTCAGAATGGAATACAGCCATTGCTGTTGGTGCTCTGCTCTTGTTATGCTAAATAACAACAAAATGTTAGTGGAAACTTTTAGATTAGGATTTTACACTCAGAAAGTGAGCTAAATAATGAAAATGTGTTTTTGACATTTTTAAACATTTTCTTTTACACTTAGTGGCCCATACCGACGTTCATAATGCACACACAATTTTTTAAAACTAAAATGAGATACCTTTCTGTTTAACAGAATGATGAGTACCTTTAGAAACAATGACGTTCCAGTCATATTTCCTAAATGAAGTAACAGGTCACAAACACGCTGTATGAAAACCGATGTTTGCACCTGACTGTGAGTTTAAAAAAACTGAGTTTAGCCAAAAGAAAAATGCCTTTACTGTAAAGCCTTCAATATTTGTGAAAATTGGAAAAGGAATTAATCTATATTCATAAACTGGGTCCTACTGACTTTTATTCTTAACAAGAGAAGGTAGAGATATTGAATCTATACAAATACTGCCTTTGGCTGCAATGGACAAGTCCTTGAAGTAGTATTTCCTGAAAGAGGACATTTGTCTCAGGTCAGTATTTCGCATATCACCATTTTCAATGCAAATGTTAAGGAATTCTAAAAGGACTTATGGAATTCTTGAAAAAGATACTAAAATTATTCACTGTGGTTGTAAATGCTGCCAATAGATTTTATTTAATTGTCTGTAATTGGCTTTGACTGTGTTGTCTTGATTATTCTCCCATCAAAACAAAGATTTTTACTTAAAATTGGGTTATTTAGTTTCTCAATGGCAAAAAATACATGTACCACACATACTTTAGCTGATATCCCTTCTAAAATTGAAAAAAACATTTCTGTGACTTACCCAACAGTCCTTTGTCAGCGTTGGATATGCACATGTCCTTCTCAGCACTGGGAAGGACAAAACCCACCACAAAGCCATCCACCCCGTCAGCCATCAGCGCCAGACCCAGGACAAAGAAGAGCATCCACTGGAAGCGTCCGTGGCCACAGTCCTCCATGATAGTCTCGTACTGCTCCGGCAAGTTTTCCTCCTCCTCTTCCTGCTGTGCAACCTTACGAGCTTTCCTCCTGGCCTCCAGCCGAGCTGCCCGCCGAGCCTCCTTGATCTCATCGGGGTGGGGGATGCCCTGGTATTCCCCTTCATACATCTGATCATCCTCGTCTGCTCCCTCGGTGGCATCACTGGCTGCATCATCATCCTGTTGGTGGTAGTCGGTGTGGTAAGGGTACCCGTCCTGACCCCCTCTGTCTTGAGTGTAGGTGTAATCTCCAGTATCAATCATCTGCTGGTTCACGTTGTTGTGATAGGGGTCATCCATAGTTCCTGCGGTGTGTAAGGGAAGTAGCTGTCGTGTGCCGTTGAAGCGTCAAGTTGTCAGCTACAATGGCATAATCTTTTCTAATGCGTTCCTCTTGGCGTTGCTGCAGTCTCCTGGATCCCAGGTGTCACAAGCAGCAGCAGATCTTCTGTAGTTCAGGTCTCACAATGAAGGCCTTACACACTGTGTTGAAAGAATGCTACCTTCCTTGATTTGCGCAGTGCCACATGCTGAACCTGAAACACATGACAAAAAGTCTGTCATCTTAACAGCAAAGAAGAACACTTGCAAAGCAAAATTGTTGCTGTGCAAATATGCCCTTCAGGACAGTTTGGGACTTGTCGCGTTAAGCCACAGCTGCGAGACATCAAACCCTTCCAAAAGCAATAGAAATACGTTATATGTGTGTCATTGTTGTCCTTTGCTGTTTTAATTTGACGTTTGAGAGTTAATTCCATCTGTTATCAGCAGTTTTCCCCTCTTTGTATCCCCTCACCTTTCCATGTATTATTCTTTCATTTTCATTCCTAAAGTATTTTCAGCTCTATTGTGAGCTCTGTTCATTATTCTGAACAAATAAAAGGGTCTTTTGGCAGAAGAGAGGAAGTCAGGAATGCTGGTTTCTCCTGTAGGCTGTTTGTCCTTCTGCACAAGCAGATAATCTCTTCGTCTCCTCGCTCAAACGCTCTGACGCCATTTTGATCCATCACACGGCGCTGCTGTGACGGCGACACATTCATCTGTTTTGGGTTTTATACTGACCAGAGCCCTGGAGTTCTGTTGCTGTGGAACAAAATGACACACACTGCACCAAATACTCCGACTTTTGTTGTCACATCAATTACTGGAAAGATTAAGTGACTTACACAGTGGAGTTATGCACACACAATAACAAAATCAATCAGCTGTTAATCTGATGGTAAGTCCTGTGTGATGTAGAGATAGGAAATTATTTTTCCCACACCAAACAGTTTGCCTGAATGCTAACTGCAGCTTAGCACATGATTCAGTTTCAGGTCTCACAGTTACAATCACTGACTTAACCTTCATGTGACGGCTGTGAACTGATTGGTCAAAGATTTTTGGGGTTTTTTTCTCCAATCTTTTGTCTTTTTTGTGGAAGCTTTTTTCGATTAATCTGTTTTCGTGTTATCTCATCTCAAAGACTTGCACCTTTCAGAACTTCAAATAGATGAATAAATAAAGGACAAAAAAAAGGTATTTTAGTGAAATGTTAGGCAACGCCATGCAATCAGAGCAAGTTTAGTGCAACCTGGCATCAACTCAACAAGGCTCTGGAACTTCATCTATCCTAAAAAGAAAAACAAACTTTTTACCTTGTGCACAAACAGTGCTGGTGACTGTGGAAGCTGTACCAACAGATTTATATAATAACAACCTTTCCTAAAATCATCCACTTAGCCATAATGTTGAATCAGAGTGTTGTCTTCCAGAAGGAGGCTTCACTATACTCTGCCATCAGGACAGATTTTTATATAATGGTGATCGCTCACGGCTTTTTCTTTATTTGCAGTTGCACTTTTATGAAATAATAAAACAATCAAACCCAAATTGTGTCAGCACAAAACCCTCTTTGGAACAACACAGCAACTGACCTGCTTTTCTATAGAGATCAAACATTCAGACCTGATATATTCTCTTTATGTGCACAACATACACACTTGTCAAAAATACACCGAAGAATAGTTTATGTGATCAAGTCATTCCCCCCATATCTCTGTGGTTTTAGAACGAGCAAAATATGGATTTTGCAAGAGTCTTTGAGATGTAGAATTGTTCACGGCATCATTGTAACCCAGATAAACTGTTCTTCTCAAGGGACCAGTTCCATCCTTCATCAAAATTTTCAATTCTTTCATCTATTCATTTGTTTTCTCTATCTGCTTGTTTCTATCAGGCAACTTAGGAAAAGAAGTGGGGTAATCCTAAAACAGGCTGTGAGTCCATCACAGGGCCACATCAAGATGAACAAAACAGAGAATTGACAATTTAGAGTTGCCAATTATGTATTTAACCGTGTAAGTTTTTGACTGTGGGGGAACAAAAACAGAGTTCTTGGGAAAGTGCCACACATGCACAAGGAGAACATACAAAAAAATCCCAGCTGCGAGTTGAACCTCCGGCCTTCTTGCTGCAAGACAACAGTGCTAACCAACTGCTCCACCATGCAGCCTCTGTCTTCCTGATTCTAATTACCTTACAACAACAACAACAACAAAAAACAAACATAAAAGAACACACAAAAATAAAGTAATTAAAATCAAATTCTCCTCCTGCCTTTTTAATAAAAAAAATCAGAACAAGACCGACATCTGAAAAAATCAGGGCCCACTTTGATGTATTCAAAGGTGCCATGCAATCAAAAAATAAAAAGTACATTTCAAAACTAGCCAAGTTACATCTTTGACTGATTTAAAAGAAAAATGCTTGCTCAGCAGGGGGCTGAGGCAGCTGAATCACCATAAAAAACCAACACCAAAGCTAAAATCCAGCACATCAAGTGTAGTTCTTTCTAAAATCCACAATATATTTTTTATCTTCACTGTCCCACCTCTTGTTCTACCTTTGCAGATGACCTTTAAACATGTGGTTGATATTGTTCAGTGACATTTGGGGTCATATACCACAATGCTTTGCTTGGATTGGGTGACTCTGATCTGGTTTGGAGCCAAGATGACAAACACTGACATTTATTCCAGATTAAGACAATTTGACTTTGTTGCCTCACATTGCCTCACAACAAATTGTTGTGTCATTTAGAAATCTTAAATTTTAGAGTTCGAATGGGCGAACGAACCCATTTTGTTGCCAGGAAGTGTTGCAATACCACGAAGGGATCATCATCATCAACTTGAAATGCAGTTGTGTGAATAAAACATAAACTATTCAACAGAGAATTGCAAGAAGATCAGTGCTCAGGCTGGTCGAGGGAGCTGATGTTTCTTTCATCATCTCGCCGCAGCTGGCTCTTAGATAACAGTTAGGCTGCCTGCACTCAGCTTAGTCCCCTCCATCTTCCTCCCTCTGCTGTCGGTGTATTGATCCGTATTCACGTTCACACCCATAACACACACTAATTCAGACATCAAATGGCTTTTTACGCTGCCACAGATTTGGAATAGGTCGTGATTTGCTTTCCTCCAAGAGTGGAAACGTTAGCGGGTCCCTTAGAAATCATGAGAATCAATGTCTGTCTGAGGTTTAACAGGAAGCAGAGAGGTCACGTCGTGATTTACCGAGAGCGATTTCAGTTTCACAACTGACCTTTTACTCGTTACATTTTTTCTGGCTGGACTGAGCCAAACTCTACTGTCTCTACTACATCAGGATCTCTGTCTCATTGGGCTTTGGAGCAAAACACATTTAGGTTTTCATTTCCATGATATTATACATTAAGAAACCTTTGTATACACGTTTGTATCCCAGCTGTATTTCTCATATTTAGCTCAGGCAGCTGGTGAAACCACAGTTTTATGCTGCAGCTCACGGAGCAGCTTTTTCTACATCTTGTTAGCTGCAAAGGGTTCAAACAAACAACTCTTTTTTTCCTCTGATATTTTCTGCCCTCACAACAACAAACTCCCAAATAATAATTTCCTCCTTTTGGATGTACTTTACGAAGCAGTTTTCTTTAAAAAATGTGAACCTGTAAAAGTTGGATGATTTTTTTTATAGCTCACAGCAAACTGTTCAGGGCTATTTTAGTTGCTCTAATGTCAGAATTGTGGAATGAATACGTTTTCCTTTTAACCCCTTTTTGTTATTGTCAGTCCTAAAAAACGTGTTTGTATTAACTCTGTAAGATCATTTTTATAAGACAGAAGATGATCATTAATTAAACCTCTGGCATAAAAGGGGGAGGAAGATATGTTTCTATACAAGGCCTTAAAATACATTTGATTGAAATTAGTTTTTGTTTGATTGAATAATATTGAGACAAATTTATCTCCATAGCTGAGAGGTTGCAGGAAATAACTCAGCAGTATAATTTACTTTTGTTTAAAATGATTTTGAAGGCATCTGTTTTCTGCTGCACCTCCTGTCAGAACGCCTGAATTGACAAGTGAGTTCAGTTTGATCTCAGTGGCCTTTAGAGGTCAAAATACAAACCTGCAGGATCGGTGAAGGAAACCTCCTCGTCTACATGTTGAGTTCATTTATTAGTAATTCAATTCTGAGTAAATCACTGTCAGCAGATCTTTCTTGTGATTTTTAATAAATATAGCCAGTCTGAAATATTCAGCTTGATATGAAGTATCTTTTTGAGGAGAACACTGTATTTTCTGCATTAAAGTCAAATTTAGAGATAAAACTATTCATGGTTTACACACGAACAGAGCTTGTTCTTTCCATGATGAAGGTTGGCCCAAATCTTGATCCACTTCGGTGGTGTTGAATTAGATAAAACTGAAAAAGCTAATAAAGTCACTGTTATTAATTACTTTTTGGACTCTATCACTTCTTCCTTTATAAAACCAGGTTAAGATCACAGCACACCAAAAAAAAAAAAAAAAAGAAAAAGAAACTTACCAGTGTTGGCATTCTTTTTTTTTTAATAAACAATGTCTAAACAAAACAGACATGAATAAAAAAAGAAGTTAAATTCCAAGTAGCATTTTCAGTTGTCCAGATCCTATATGACAGTTTATCCCAAGGCCGTGCTGCAGCCAAACCTGAGGGATTAGGACACAAGCTCACAACTCCCCCATCACCGCCTACAATCCACCCCACCCCACCCCACCCCTTCCACACACCAGCCACACCACCCCTCCCACTCAGGGCTCATCCCTCAGGACACACCCCGGAACCACCCTCCCCACACCTCTGGAGCCTGATGGTACGGTCCTTCAGCAGCTGACTGACTGTAGGACGTTTTCATCTCGTTACTCATCTCGGAACGCGATCCTCCCCAAAGAGGTCAAAGGTTGCTGTCAGCTGCCAGGAGAGAGATTGAGAGATTCTGTGTGTTTTGTTTCAATTCTTTTTCAAACGGGAGCGGGGTAGCGGGTGGGGCTCAAGGACACTTCAGAGAGGAAGATGCCTGTTGTCATGGAAACTTGAACAAGGCCTTCCAGTGTTTTACAAGCTTTGTGGGAGGGGTGGGAAAAAAAGTGTCCACATTTTGAGATGACGCTGAACCAAAAAGTCTTTCTTTCTCTGCTGGTGTCAGTTGGGTAATGGCTGCCTGCAGGACCTGATGCAACCCCTCTTTTTTTTTGTCCCATAAGCAGAAGAGGCAGAATGGCTGTCTGCCAAAGTGTCCTTGAGTGAGACATTGAATCACCACAGTGACTGCTCATTCATCCTGAGTTTAAGCAAAGCAGAGAAAAAAAATGAAATCACTGAAATACTTTTCTTCCCTTGAAGCAGGCAGGGAAGGGGCAGGAGTTTTATATTTTTAGGGCGTGGATGAGTGTTTTATGTTGATGTGTCTGAGTGGCACCTTGAGCGGGAGATCGATGATCGCAGCTCCACTGCATCACTCATCATTTCTTAGGTTTACATAAAAAAAGTATATGATAGGAAACTGGCATGAGGTGACAGAGTGAGTAGAAGTCATATTTGGATTGTGCTCTGAATTAATGAATGACTTAATTTATTTCATGAAGTTGGAACAGATGATAATAAATCAAATAGGATAAAAAGATTTTGACATATATGTCCTGTTTAGCAAAGAGTGGGTAAAATGATCTTTGTAGTTCCAATTGTTTACCCTGCCTTAAACTGTGTATTTGAAAGACTTTATGCTTCCAAAGGTTCTGGATACAAAATAGCTCAAATTAGTTGCAAGACAGGTTTCTAAAAATGTAGTATTTGGACTAAGAAAACAAGTAAGTTAGAATAAGTCTGTTTATTGTTTTAGTTTCATGATGAAATTTAGTGCAACCATTTATTTGTATGAAAGAAAATGCCAATGCTCTGTCCCATCTGTTTATTATTCAGTTGGCAAATGTCATCACTGGTTGCGAATATTTTAGGCGTTATAATGACTGAGCTTGACATGTCAGCTCGTGAATTACACTCTGTATAACATGCATGTGCAAAATGTGAGACACTAAAATGTTCATATCACCTGTCGTGGAATCCAGACAAATGCTGCATTTAGTTTTCATAAATCACTAAATGTTATTGTGTAATTTATAAAGACTCTGCTTTGTGCTAAATGCAATATGATAATTGCTACCAAAAGGTTTAGCTTTTCTAAATGAATCTCAAACTTTAAAGCTAGTATTTCAACATTTTTATTGATTAGTTTTCATTTCTGTTCAGTCTGACAGCTCTGCCACCCCCACCCCAGGTCATGGTATGGTCTGCGTTGGGACATCATTTTAGAGAGTAGATGTCTTGCATAGAGGCAAAGCTCTCTAATCCAAAGGCCAGATAATTCGAGTGCAAAGAGGATTAGCTCCACCCCAGTAGAGCCATTGGCTAAATTTAGCCCCCTGTTCTTTCTGTCTTCACCCATCTGCCCCCTCCTTCGAGTTTCGCCTGTCAGACCTTCTGTCCAACTATGCAAGGACTCTGTCCACAAAATGCACACTGCTCCTCGTCAGTACTGTATTGTTGTGACCATATCAGACCTGTGCTGCCAAATAATCCTGCTTCTCTTCCGCGCCTCCTGTCAGTGTGAATGCAACTGTGCTCCACTAGCTGTTTGTGATTCGTACCACTTACTTTTAGTTTGGGTTTTTGCCCCTGTCCCAACTTTTCTGAGATAAAGTTGTTGCCATCAAATTCAAATTACCTTTTTTTTCCCCCAAAACATTGCACTTTTTAAAAATGTTGAATGCTTTTATCATGTCTCTATGTTAACAAAATACACTTTTGTGAATTCATTATTTGTTTTTTTTATTTGTGAACACTTTACACAACATCACATTTTTTTCCAGAAATGGGGATGTATTCATCATTTAGTCTGAAAATATTGAATCCCCTCAGGGGTTCTGCATTTTCTTTTTCCAGTTTCTCTTTGCAAAATCTCTCATTTTATAAAAGTAAGGACAAAATAACTCAGACATAACAAGGCAGGGATGAACTCCGATAACAATACCTTCCTGAAAAAAAAAAAACTTATACTTTACTTCATACTACACGTATTGATAATGTACTTTAACGATTACTTACATGCATGGACTTAAAACTCTCACACAAAAAATAATTCAGGTATTCTGTATTCAGTATTTTCTGTCTGTTATCGGAGCAGAAAAAACTAAATATCTGATTTTCCCCCCTGAATTCTGAGGAAATATTGTTTTTGGAGGTATATTACAATAAAAAAATGATGAGTGTCTTTGCATGTAAGGCACTCGTTAAGTGTCTTTGTTTACTCAGCCATGCTTTTTTTTTTGTTATTAGTATGGAGTCACAGTGCTTCCACCCCTCCTGTGTGCCCCTGATCAGCGGGTGATCTGAGAAAAGTAATCTGCTTCACTTTGGTGAATGGAGGTGGGATGAGGAAGTGGATAGGAGACAGAATAAAGGATCCCTCTTAACTGGACCGCTCTCAGACTGTGGGCACACAGATACTTTTAAGCACGGACAGTTTGGACCAAAGCTCAAAGGTTGATCCAACGATCTTTACCATGCTAAGTGTCTGGCAGTGGGTTTAAAGTCATGAAAAGGACTTAAACTAAACTAAACTTTTTATTTTGTCATTCAGGATTGTGGTGTGTTTAGAGTCCACAGTAAATCCCAGCCGATGGGATCAACCAGACTTACTGGACTTACTGACCTGCTGCACTGCAGACACTGACATCTTGTGGACGTGTTCAGAACCTGGAGATCTACATTAGTAACCTTTCGTTGAACACTTCGTGTCATGCAAACAACTTACTGCCAAACTACCAAAAAGTAAAACAAAATGTAATTTAATGTTGCTTTTAGTGTTCGCATTGGATTTATTGACACAAATAAACTAAAAAAAAGCATCAAATTTCCCCTTTAACAGGAGGATACATATTAACTGTGTGCTGACTGACAGCAGCATGACGGGTTTTGTTATCTGTGCAATTACGCCACACAGTTTCATGATAATTCCAAAGCACACATCGACGCTTCAAGACATTTTTACGCGGCGAGACGAAGAAAATGAGAAGTTGTGTGAAAAATCGCACATCCAGAGTCAATTTAAAGTTGACAGTTGCAGAGAATTGGTGTGAAATATCCTGAGAATTGCTGTACCTGCACGGTGAGCATGTAAAAGGCAGTGCTGTAACAAATGGTGGGTGGCAGAGTGAGTGGAACAGTGCTGCCAGGAAAAGAGACAGTTTCAGCCCAGAGGAAGCTTTCTGAGCTGTTTTTTTTTATCTCCGTGGTGTCAGAGCAGTTTACACTGAACATCTGTCAACTTTGCAAAGAGGCAATGATCAGAAACTTCAAAGGATGCAGCAATCAGGGCGTCTGGATTCAAGGCACATCCACACAAAGACATTTCAGATTTTAATTAAAGCTGCACTAATTAATATCCCAGCATTAACAGTAGATCCAATGACTATATATAATGTGAGATGGCTCGTTGATAGTGATGAACCTAGAGGTAATTATCACCCGGCTCCGCAGCCTCCCTCAGTGTTTTACCAGCTTTAACACTCTGCAGTATCACGGTTCAATCCTTCCACCTTTATCATGCATCAGGCGCAGACTGCTGTAAACTATTTCTTTAGTCTTTATAAGCTCACAAGATCCAGGTTCAAATTCTATTATCCCCCCACCCAATTCCTAATGCTGATTCCTAATACAATACAGTCCATTCACATATATGAAACACAACAATAATTGTTGTCTGTCAAAGGCACATGTTTCAATTTGAAGGCTTGCGCGCCAAATCTGTTCCTTGCTGTTTTTCCGACCCAAAGGTAATCCTTTAATTGTAAAATAGTTTTATGGTTTCTGTTTTTGTTGCTGGATTTAGTGCATTCCTCTCATGACAGCTGGCCAACATTCAAGCAGAGAAAAGAAAATTCAGTTTGAATTTTTTCAATAATCTTTGATTTTGGTGCGGGAAAAATCAAAGGTTGCATTTTTGTAACCATATTCAATTAGTGCTTTCAACTTTGTGCAAAGTGAAACACATCCTGGACAGGATGTCTGTCTAAAAAACAAGGTTTGACCATGACGTACACAACCACTGAACCCAGAAAAAAATTACTTATTTAAACCTCTCTAGATGATTACCGTGGAACATTAATACTCTGACCACTCAAATGACATTTGGCATAGACTCGGGTCTGAACCACCAAAGTTCAAGAGAGTAAATTATTGGTTCAGAAGTACTTCAAGAGACTGCAGACCGGTCATTGGATGGTATACGCTGGCAACAACCTGTAGCTCATAAGGCATGAGGACAGAAGTACTGAGTCCAACAGACTGAGAGGCCATTTATTCTAAAGGCGCTTCAACCAAATGATGTGCCTCTTGCTCTTTCTCTAGCTCTTGCGTCTTTTTGTCTCGGT
>JAVKLF010000038.1:14768505-14785570 GCA_034783495.1 Millerichthys robustus
GCGGCCTGTACGCTCCGCCTCTCCCCTCTGACATCAGGGCTTTGATCCGCCTACTGTCTGTGTTAGCACAAAGCCCAGTGTAATCATTGTAGAGAGAACTGGCATGCCGACCGAGGATACCTGCCTAGTATAAACACACCTGCTCTACGGTGGCCCAAATATGAATTTCAAGTGCACCGAAAGAGGCCTGCACCCAATCGTCATCAACAAATAGACTGTGGGTAAGGTTTCAGTTGATGCCCTCATACAAGGCTCAGTTAGCTGAGACAAACACTGAAAATAATTAATCTGCGCTTTCAGGTTGTAGGTTGTGATGTCAGCTTTGTGTTTTTAATACGAGGTTGTAGAAATAGAGGTTAAGTTATTTTAGTTTTGATGTCAATCATCAAAGTAAAGTGTAATTATCACTTGCTTAGCAATGTCTGTGACAGTAATAACACTATATTGTAATTTTATTCAGTACGCTTATTGAAAGAACTGCTTAATTTTTGAACCCACTTCCTTAAAATTAATTTGTGTTTTTAAAGTTGAGATTTATAACCTTTATTGGATGTACATATACTATGAAAGTGTTTTAAATAAATTGTTGTATATGGAGATGATTGTAAAATTCAAATTTCACTAACAAAGGTATTTGTTTTAAAACTACTCGGTTATTTGATTAAAAAAAAAATCCAATTCATATTACTGGTTAATTTCAACTTTGTGTTGTTGTTGTTTTTTTTTTTTTTTTACAGTTTTTAGGATTTCAGTTTTAAAATGTTAAAACAAAAATGAAAGGAATGATTAACTAAATCTACAAATTTTTCAGGTTTAAGAAAGTCTCTTTGTTTAAGTATCACTTGGTTTGTTGTAGAACCTGTTGGCGTGAACTGAAGGAGGTCAATAGTTTATCAAAGGGTAAACATACGCAAACACTTGCATTTTGGGGGGCAATTTAGAATTTAGGTTTGACCAAACTTGTCTTTGCCTCGCTTTGCTGTGTAACATAGTTGCCTTTGAAAACTTTTAAAGCATAAGTTTTTGTTGTTTCTGCATTGTTGCTTGCTTTTGTTTCATTTCAAAATCAACATACTGTTCGGTAGATACCTTAGAACACACATTATGTATTCCTGTCGTGAGAATAAAAATACATTTTTGAGACCTGCCATAAAAGTTGTGTTTCCTTGGTTAAATCTTTTCTTCCTGAATGGGGCCAACTGCTTATTTCTAAAACACTTTTTTGCTTGTGTTGCATTTTTTCACACCATTATCTTGTTTGCACTTTTTTTATTGTCAGTTGGTTTTACCAAACACGAGGGTTGAAAAAATACAAATTATAGTAATTTGTTAAATGTCATATCTTGAACATTTTGAAACATCCATTTATTTAAAGTGGAATTCAAGAAAACAAAGTTTCCATTTTTGTACTGATCTTTTCACGAACAGAAAAGTTGGTCCCTTAAAATAAACAAACAAAAAAGATATCATCTGATTCTATGTGGTTTTGCTGATTGTTGAGCCTTTCCTTTAAAGGCTTTGTGGTGTGGAACCAGAAGAGAAGGAGGGGGTGGCATGAAATCTGGGGCAGAGAGTTGATCAAGGCCCAGGCCCCGATTACAAGCCGGCCCCTAGGGTGCCTCACAATAAGATAATGCTATCTAGACCCACAGGTATTTGGTTTCAGTGGAGAGGGTAATAACTGTCACAGAACACTGAGGAGACCTTTCATCCCCGGGCCTTGTGTTGTCAGCCAGCATTTGTGTGCAGACTCCGCACAGAGGCAGCTTTTGTGTTGTAAGGTGAGGTCGTGTCACCATGATGGCCTCATATCTGTTCATAGGCATAGACAATAGGCAGCTTTGATTGAATCAAACAGCCATGACAATCTAAATGGTAGTCAACACGGTGTGTCCAAGTTGTTGAGAAGGTAATGTAGTTTTCAATGATTTAGCTGAGCCTGAGGAGAGGTATAGTGGACTATAAAAAGATTTAAACAATACTTCAACACAAAGCAGACACATTTCCCCTTCTCTTGCTCTCTGTTTTTTTGTTACGCAGTGCTTTATCAACTTCATATTGTGGTGGTAGACCAGTATCGTGTTGTCTGACATGAGTATAAGAGGTTATAAACTACTGTTGGCGTTAAACATCAAACCTGTTCAGAGCCCCAGTCATCTCTGCTCAAGGCACTTTTCAAGGTTTCACTTGCAAACATTACATATCATTCTGGAAACTAGCAGCAGGCCCTAATGTACCGGCGCATTCTTTATAAGTGATATTTGAGTCTTGTGAGATGACTCAGACTGCGTTCATGTCTGGAATGAAATTTTTTCATTTTTTTGGAACAGGATGGCAAACTACATCAGGCCATTTAGCTTAAAAGAAGTGCTATGCTTCTACTTTTCAGTTTATTGGCACAGTTCGAAAGCCCAAATGTTTATTTAATATTTACCCCAAGCTATAAAATTCTCGCATGTTTAGATTATCAGATTATCTTTAGACAATACAAAGAACAGAATATTAAATAAAGAAGTTAACAAAAAGTTTCTAAACACTGTAAAATTATTTTATTATAAATATACAGGGTGAGTCAAATGACACAGGACACCCTGTGAGTCAAAAGTCGCAGGACTTCCTTTTATTTCAGGAAGAAAAGAGAAAATTACACCCCCACCCATACGACCCAAGGAAGTATCGGGTGAGGGGACCTATCTTTAGATAAACTTGACATTGATCCAATATGGTGGCTTTTTAGATGGTGGTCATGTTCTTGACATAGCCTAAAATATTGGCCCCTCACCCATTACTTGCTGGTTTATTTAGATAAGTCAGTACACCAAAAACAGAAATGAAGTATAAACTGTAAATACAAGAAGAAAAACACAAATCTTTATTTGGTATGCCGATGACAAAGTGGCACATTTCCTTTGTGTTCTATCTAACTTCCATTGTCTGGGAGTCGTTTTAGTCTAAATCTTTAGATGAAATGATAGCTTTCAGACAAAGTATTCAGCGGCTTCTGCAACAAAAACGTTAGCATGTATTATGTCATTGCATTTGTTACGCTATGGATTGTAGGTGAGATCTGAGGTGGTACCATGACGTTATAGCCATCCACACAAGAATACAATAGTGGTGTTTCCAGATTTTACTTTGAAACCCATTTTTGAAAAATAACGTTTTTGGGGGTCATTTTTTGTGGGATCTAGTCTGAATTGATTAAAAAAATCTATTACAAAATCACAAAACGTCATTCCCATTTGGACATAAAACTAGTAGGCAAAAAGTGCCTACTTATTGTATTTATTTTGGTTTTAACTTTTTTTAACCTTATGATTCTATATGCTTTTTCAAAGTTTGTTTTTCAATTCAAGATATTTTTTTTTACATTGGTGAGTTAGCTCTCTGTAGTGTTGTCGAGAAAAAGTTGTATTTATTGTCTATATGACTTGTAATGTTTATTTTGTAATCAGAATCAGTTCATATGTCTTAAGCTGTATCTCTTAAGTACTTGTTAATTAATTTTGAAGATGTCGAGGAAACACCAGGATACAAGTTGACTGCTGTTAAAGTTTTGTTTCTAATTTCAAAATTAGTAGTTTAAATAACTAGAAGCAGCAATTAATTATGTATGAAAAGCAGCCAATGTTGTTTTTACTGAAGATTGGGTGGAGTTGAGCTTAACAGGCTCACATCATTCAACATAATTAAGCTATAAATCCAGCAAATTACAAAACTCCCAGCAAACCCTAAATGAGAACAAACCACTTTCATGTGAACAGACTGTGGGCTAATAGTTATTAAGATCAATTTGTATGCTTTTAATAACATAAAAATATGCAAGAGGCCCCCAGATCCCCTTCATGTAACTAGTTGACTCCATGTCTTTCTAAAATAAACTCAAGGTGTTTTAAAAGAACATGGTTGATAGAAGAAGGTATGCAGGCTGAGTTGTTTTTCTGTAGCTAATATTAATAAGGTTTACATTGGTGGGTTACAATCTGAACATCCCAGAAACCGGACCATGGTCCCTGTTGCTTTGGTGTTGGAACTTGGGGTTTCTGTCCTTCTTTACATGTCTTCTAAGTCAGTTGTTCCCAACCTGGAGGCAGGGTTCATAACCATGTTTGCTTAGAGTTTATGAAAATACCCATTTAATGTTTTTATATAAAAATCACCAAAAGAAGTTCATTTGAAAATTAAAACTCTGTATAACTTCTTTTTTTCCCTTTTCCAAATGAAAGTTTGTATCTATTCAGCTTGGCTTGGAAATAAGAAGAGAGGCTTTGAGGAAAATAGGTTGGAAACCACTGCTCTACATAATAACAGCTCTATATGATTAGCCACATGATAAAAAGGTTCATAAAAAGTTTGCCACACGTAACTGCTGTCCACATAAATGGATCCATTCTGATATCCTTCAAGTTAAGTAATGGCCATTTGGAGGTTTTTGACCCAGAAAATCTTGACGTTAATAAACACTTGCTTAAAGTTTTGCATTACTTTATGTGTTCATACAGTTTGAATTTTGTACTTTGTTTTAACAAAAAGATCTAGACTGATATGCATGGAAGAGTTTTTTTTACCCACAAAATGAACATATTTGTTTTAAAGTTTATATAGCCACATTATGTGTCTTGCTCCACAGTCGATTTTGAGATTATGCATCGTTGATTACATTGTTTTAAACACTTTTTCTAGAAATGTTTTGGTGGATGTAAACAAGTCAGCTGCCTTTTGAAGGGCTTTCTCTCAGTGATATAAATCACATTCTTTAGTGGTGATTAACCATAAAACACAGAACTCAGCAATGAATATATGTATATATGAGAGTACAAAAAGCAGGTTAGCAAATTGTCATACAGTTTTTTGGGGGTGAGGTCAGCAGTGAAAAGAATATTTAACCAATTTTAAGAATTGGATTTGTTAAAGTTGGATTTTTAAGACAGTTACAAGCTACAAATTGTTCTTCCTGTTAATTTAATTTAATATGACTTTTAAGGCTGCTGTCAGTATGAGCAAACATATTGATGATGTCATTTGTCTGTAAAACTTTCAGAAAATGAAAATAAGCTGAAACAAAATCTGAATGTGGAATGCATATTAAGGAAACTAAATTTTGCAGTTTTGAAAACACAATACAGTATTAAAATGCAGTTTTATTTGTGTACCTAAAGGTTCCTATTGTTCAATGTATTTTTCCCAGAAAAAAATTACTGTAATATTTGCCTGATTAGTCCTCATAAGGATACACATTTTTTCTTTCAAACATTGCCTCGATAGCTGTCAAAAATTAACCAACAATGAGCTGAAGAGTGTTTTTTGCATGTAGCTGTGCAAGGAAACCCTCATTTGATTATTGGGGAGATTGTAGGAGACAGTCCGATTAATGACTTGTGAAGCTAATCCTGTTCATCCTCCAATTCACGCTGCAGTCACGTGGCTATTATGGCTTATTTTGATAGCCAAGAGACCTGCAGGGGCCATAACAGGTCTGTATTGTCTCTTATGTCGACACTGAGGGGCTTTGTCTCTTGATTGAGGCTTTTGTCTCTTGATGTATTGGTCTATTTGTGACATCTCTGCACTTGAAGGTGACTGATGTCCTGGGTCTTTCCAACTTTCAGCAGCAATGGAGAAAAATTGTGTTATACTGGCACTTCAAAGGCAGTTTCTGTTCTAATGGAGACTCTTAAGAAGCTTGGGTGAAGGCTGGCTGCACCCAGTGTTTAAGATGGAGTTAATGGCTTGTGTAATCTCTATAAGCAGGTGTTGGGTGGCTGTAGGGTGAGCTTAGGGGATGTTATTTCTCAAGGTTCTTCTATTACCAAAGAAAGACTTTAAACACACTTTTTGTTCATTTAATGTCCTTTTTTTGGCGCTCGTGTTTTTTTATATTGCAAAAATCATATTGCCTAGAATAAAAACTTATCATCTTGAAATCATTGGTGGTGTGTTTGTCACGTGCGGTTCGGTGCCTGCTTATTTTTGATCAAAAGATTTTCTCAAACGCTCCCTTCCTTTCTAGATAGCGTGCAAGCCCGGACTGTGAAATTAGTAGGAGGAATGATGTTTTCTTGTTATACTTTGAGCTATATAGAAGCTATTATTTGACACGTAACTTGACATCTAAGTCCAGGTATTACCCACAACAGCAGAATATCTTGTAGCAGTAAATTGCCTTGAACTTGTTCACCCCTTAGGTAGCTTTATGTGGTACAAACTGTGTATTCAGTATAAAGCTTTTTTGTAATCATCATCCCCCCCCCCCCCCCCCCCCCCCCCCCAAAAAAAAAAAAAAAAAAAAACAGAAATTGAATTCAGAAATGACCATGTGCAGTTATTTTTGAAGTCCCCTGTGTTTTATATGAATGCTTGTTGCCCAAGAGGAACTGTTAGGCCGGATGAATTGTCCCACCCACTACATGGCCTGACTGTGAGCTCAAAGGAAGAAAATATGTAAATGTAACTCTGGTGAATAGATATCAAACAAGCATTCAGGAATATTTTTACATAATAACACAGAATCAAGTGGCTCACTGTCATTTAACTGAAAGAGTCTGTTGTCAACTTTGATTCAGACAAATTTTGCTCAGATTTATTGCCTCTTTTTATTTATTGGTAAAACATACTGTAGTTTGATTTTCCTAGTGCCACTTTTTTTTTTTAGCAACCCCTGTATATTATGAACCGCATAAAGATAAATAAAGATAAAGATACAGACTTGACCCAATACTCAAATATGGGTTTTTGGATAACGAGGTGGACTTTATTCTTTTTCTAACACTGCTTGATTAGCCACTGTCATTTGAGACTTTGTTTCCTTTTCTTAAAATTGATAAAGGTCCATCTGCTGTTTTCTGTGTACTCAGGTTCTGTGAATAAATGTGTCTATATCTGGCATACATTTGGAAGCTAAAAGATACTTGTGTTCCGGTTGATTAGTAACACTGTAAAAATCAGAGAATATGGGGGGTACAATCAGTTCTTACAGCAATCTAAATGTAAAACTACATGATTGAGGCAACTTTAACGCTGTTACTCCAGTGAGATACATTTTCCAGTCAAAATTTGGAATTTTTATTGACAAAGGTCTTTAAAGTTCACTACAGTAAAAAAGATAAACTAAAAAATGGGCCAAAAATGCTTGTTTGATATATTCTCACTGTCCACCTCCTTTGATTGACGCTGATTTTAGATTATTGAGGCTTCTACATTGCGTGTCAACAAGCAGCTAACAAGAGTTTAAGATGAAAAGAAAACTGATCAGTACATAGAGCCAACTTTAATTAAGCATGTTCAGAACTGTTGTCAGTAAATCTCTGACCTCACAGATATGTATACAGTAAATGAACAGCAAAGAAAAACTAATTTAGAGCAAGTGCCTGTTGTAAATCCTCTGCATGTATGGTGGCGATGAAGAAACGCAATGAATTTTTAGGCTAAGACGGTAATGTTTTCGTGGATTGTGTAGCTTTGTTTTTGAAGGGCATCAAAATATAGATTAGAAAAAGACAATTTTTTGTGCTGTTGGCATGAAGTTTAGATTAGGAATTATTTGGATGATTTACTTAATGCATTTATACATCTGTTACTTCGTCAAAGTAACAAGGGAGACAACTTTATGGAAGAAAAATAAGCTTTGATCAATCTATTTTTGGTGTGCACTCAATAGGTGTTTTAGCCTAATTTTTCCATATTTTCAGAAAAGTGTTCCTCACCAATGCATCAGTTGGCAGTGTGTGGATGCTTCTGAAATTACATGTAGAAAGAACAATGTGAAAATGTCACTCTGATTACACAGACTGTCTTGAGTGACAGGACAGGAAGTTTATTGTTACATCTCCACCCAAGAGGAAGTTGTAGAACTGCAATGGTAATAGAGTAATGTCCAGAACAACCAGTGGCGCAATAATACTAAGATTTGAAGCAATAGAACTGAGTCTTTTTCCTTTTACCAAATAAGGAATTAAAACTTCTGTAAGAGCATGGGAAGCAGGTGGATAATTACCTACTCACCTGGTGGTTTGATGCTTGTTGATAAAGAGAAATCTGTCAAAGGTCCCGCAAACTAATGTGTTTCTTGCTCAAGTGTTGAGTTATGATGCTCCTGTTCCACGTCTGGACTTTCTGCAGCTCTCACTCTCATCTAAATATTTATCAGCTAAACGGTTTAGCTAGTTAATTATTGTTTAATTTGTTCACTTAACTGTTTGTCTTTTGTATGTGACTCATCACCTATTTTTAATGATTATTATTTATTTTAAAGTATTGCAGCAGAAAACAATTGTATAAATGGTTGTAACCACTTCTATAGATATTCAGTTGGACATGCTGAGGTAGATTAATCCTGACTGTTTTGGAAATATCAGAGGTCTTTCCTCTCCTTTAACAAGTGTGAAGAAGTGGCTGTTACAGTGACAGCCTGGGCTGTTGTGAGTTGCTGCCAGGTGCGAATATGTCAAGAATGTAAAGCAGAATGGAGCTGATAAAGGGCACACAAGTCTTATTCGGATGAATAAATGTTATCAGCTCTGTTCTCAGCAGTGAATGTCGTGAATGTGGCAGTGCACCTTCAGAATTTTTCTTATAGTGCAGTGAGCTGTATCATCTTGTGGTCTCTTAGACACCATTGAAGTGAAATAACAAAGAACATATTCTGTGGAGGAGTCAAGGGAATAAGCATATGACAAAGGTCCAAAATATAAAGCACTTGAGTGGATGTATTGAGGACATGGTGTGAGTCTTAAAAGTCAGAGTTGTGCGTGTTGTGAGGAAGCTGGTCCCTGGCCCAGTGCACTTAAGGCAAGAGGATTAGACTCCAGAGTATTATTAGAGCTACTGATTATCCCCTTACCTGATCCGCCTAATTCTGGCTTCGGCCCTATATATTTAGCTGAAAATTGGAAAAATGTTTGGAATGGGCTGCAGAAAGTGAATTGGCTGTGCTGTGCTTCGATGCTCTGTCGACTCCGACATTGACACTTTTGGAGCTCTCTGCTGAACTCATTAGGTCCTGGCTTTTTGTCGCCGCCTCCCACGCTGTGTGGTTGATGTGATTAATGCGCTGCTAACCACTGAGGCCAGAAGCAAGGACTTATTTTAGTGCCAGAGAACAGCAAACAAGAGAAAATTGTCTCTGCAAATAAGAGAGGAGGATACTCAGTCCTCTTTGACCAGTCCCTTGACTCCAGGATGTAAGCAAGAGGGCCAATATCGCTTCAAGAAAGTTCAGCAAAAAGGTTTCCAATCCATTTGTCCTTACGTATATAGCTGTAACACCTTGGTTTTCATGTAATTACACACCCGTTGCCTTTGACCTTGTGTTCAGAAATTGACTTTAAGACCTACTTTCCAGACCAGGAGTGGGGAATCAAATGTAACCATGAGCCATTAAATTCTGCCAACTTATCTTAGCAACATGGAAGCCCTGGTAGAGAAGGCAAACAAATGTCTTTTGTTGGTTTATTACCATTAGTTTGTTTGCTTGTAGACCTATAGATTTTGTTTTCGTTTTTACATTTTTTTAGTATTCCTTCAAATGATGGTCAATGATAGCAGTGGTCATTTTGATCGAAACAAATTTAGTTTCATCAGACAGCACTACATAGCTCCAAAAATAAAGGTCTTTGTCTTGGTGTGCATTAGTAAATTGTAATCTAGGGTTTTTCTTTTGGGAATATTGTCTTCTTCCTCACTGAGTGGCCTTTCAGCTCATGTCAAAACAGGACTCCTTTCACTGTGCATAATGAAACTCCCTCACCAGGCTTTTGTCTTGGGGTTGATATGCACATTTTCTACCAAATCTTGTTTATCTTTGGCAGACATCCATGCCGTGTTTATATGTGCATATAATTATTTGAACAGCTAAACGTAGCACATTCATCCATCTGGAAGTTGAACCCAAGAATGAACCAGAGTTGTGGAGATTGATAATTTTCTCTTCCTGATATCTTGGCTAGAACCAGAGTGTCAGAGGTGTGCCTGAAAGTGCCTCCAATTAACTCAATTGTTGTCAACTAACCAAACAAAAGCTTCCATAGCAATGGAATCATCATCTGGGCTTTCCTGAATAGTTTAAAGAATAATAATCTTAATGTATCTATGCTTGTAGTTTTGAAGAAAGTAATAAAAATATATCTCTTTTTATTTAGTCATTTAGCAAATCTAAATAAGTTTGGGAATTTTTAAAAAGCAAAGCTTTTGTCAGATTTTTTTTTTTTTGTCAGGCAGTAAAAGAAAGTTTCTATATATCTTTTTTTACAGTGTATGTAAACATCTGGTTTCTTTATGGACACGTTGTACTCATATTATACCTCACCTTCAGTTTGACCTAGCTCATTGGAATGATAAATGTTGCGTGCACACCATAGCTTCCTTTGTCACTTTCACTGGCATGGAGACAGTCTTGTGTTTACTAGTTGCTGCACTGCCCCAAGAAGAAACAGTTTTTTATGACTACTTTCAGAGGTGTTTTTGTTTTGAAGCTGAACATTGACAGTACAATAACATGCACACCACAAATTCTAACCTATAATTACTTTTTCTCTTTTCAGTGTCCAGGGACATGAAACTCAATCCACAGCAAGCTCCATTGTATGTAAGTATCACAGATCACAATAGGTACAAGCTATTTTTTCCCAGTGTGTTCAGTTGTGTTTTTCCCCCACAACACCAAACACCATTTGTCTACATTCACAAGGGGTTTTTCTTTTTATGGTTGTGTAGCTGCAGAGCAGAGTGTATGGATGCCTTTCAGTTGAACACGTTACGTCAACACAATACAAACAAACCGTAACCAAATATATTATCATATTCATTGAGATGACCTCATATAATTCCTAAAATACCCAGCATGAGCTTATTAGGAACTGTTATGCAGGATTAAATAGTGGAAATTCGCTTACTTTTCAAAAGTTTAACAATTGGAAATATTTAATTCTATTTATGTTATTGGTTATGAATTAACAAAGACAAGGTCTTGTGTACAAATTGTCCTAATGCAACTTCATGGATGAGTTGCAAGAAGTTGTTATGTCATTCCATCTGGATGACACAATAACCAGGACTTCAGACCACCAAGAATTATAGTTCCACTTTATATAGACCACAACTGAATGATTTAAATGTGAAAATGAAGGATTTTAAATCATGACATGTCCTCTTTAAATATTTCTATCCATCCAGTTTTCATACCCGGTTGATCCTATGCAAGTTTGTGGGGAGGTGATGATTATACCCATGGGTCATTGTGCAACAGACATGGTGCACGCTGGACAGGTTGCCATTTCATTTCAGACGCCTATTCACTCGCACATTCACAACTGGGGACAATTTAGAGCTACCAATTACCTTAAAATACATGTTTTGGGGCTGTGGGAGGAAACTGAAGTACTTGGAGAAAATCTACACATGCACAAAAATAAAATAAAAACTTTACATAGAAGGACCCTAGCCAGGTGGTTAACACTGGACCTTTTGCTGAAAGGCAGCAGTGTTAACTGTGCCACCATGCTGCACAATAAAAAGTTTTTAGAATTTTTTTTATATTATTGATTATTATTGTTTCAATAATGTTGACTTTTTGTTGAATAGGAATAAAATACAAAAACCTAGCTCCTGCTTTGTTTGTCACATATTTAATGATATGTGTATAGGGAATATTTCTGAGCGAGTGCCTTTGTGGTTCTACTGGTTCACTATCGCCAGCAGGTGTGGAAGGCACACAGGAAACAAGATAAGTTAGAGAAACGTGTGTGCGTGCATGTGTCTGTGCCTAAATGGTAGATGGGCTAACACATTAACCACTCAGATAACCTTATCTGTGATTTACTGTCAGACTCTCCTTTGGAACCAGGCAGGCAGTTAAGCCTCACCAGGAATCAGATTTTAGGCTCACATCTTTGCAGTTCATAGTGAGATAACTCATGGGGGTTGGTCAGTCTGTATCTGCAGAAATGAAAAATAAAATCATCCTTTATATAAATGGCATATTCTAGTTTGAGGAAAATGACCTTTTTAGGTAACTAATTGAATTTAAAAAATTTAATTTAAAATGATTGCATTTTAACCCAAACTGTTTTATGTGCTGAATGAGTGCTGTAAGTTAAAGTGTGTGTTGTGATTGGTGAATATGTGCACAGAAAAGGACACACGTGTTTATATTTATCTGGCAACCCTAATGTACCAGGATTCGGACAACTTTGGTTTCAAAGACATTAAAAATGCAGAATAGCCTTCACACTTTAACAAATGTCTTGCCAGAAAGGTTTGCTTTTGCATCAACCTAGGTCTTCCCAAAGCATCAACTTTGACATATTGTCTGTTTCATGCGTGGCAAATCTTTATTAGTTAGACCTGTGGTTCTCATCCCTGGTCCCAGGGGAACACTATCCTGCATGTTTTAGTTGTTTCCTGCTCTTCAGCTGGTCTGCAGATTCTTCAGAAGCTATTTCATCACTCATTCATAGAAACATCTATGTCCAGGGTTGGGGACTGCTGGTTTGGACGATTAAAGTTAGCCTGTAATGTTGATTATATTTTCTAAATTTGCAACATGACGAGTTTAATGTTTTAAAGTCAATCATTAGCTTTGCTGGATAGCCTCAGTGAGATGTGTGGAAATGCCTTCAGTTGCACGTTCATACTCAGAAAGAGGGGGTTGGGTTCATAGCCTCCAGCTGTGCTTTTCATGTCGCTAAAGAGCTGCCTGTTCCTTGTTGAAGCTTCATGATTAGCAGGTCAATGCCTCAGCGGGTCACTTTGTTAAGTACTTAAAACCAGCAGAGCGCACAGACGTACAGACATTCATTTACACACACACACACTACACACAGCTTCAAAACTGAGGATTCTTTGTTTTATTTCAGCTGGACAAATAAAAGGAAAAACATTCCTTTGGTTATTGTAGTTATTGCACTCTGTGACAACATTATTTTCAGTGTGCGCGTGTTTGTTTGCATGTTTTGCAAAGGTTGCTGCTTGCTGCTCTGTTTCCTGCCGCCTTCAGCAGATGTTTTACATCTCTGTTTCCCCACCTCCACCCCCATGGCTGCCAACACATTTGACTCCTAAAGAGCTCACAATGATCTTATTCAGTTGGTTCCCTTCTTTTTCTTCTTCAGTCTCAATAAGCTGCAACTTTGACATCACTGTTATTTAAGATAAATACTAGTAATATATTGACTTCACAAGTTTTGTTTATTAAATCTGTTCTCAGATGTCTTGTTGTGAAAGAAAATTGTCTTTAGTGTTATTTATTATGAGTTGAGAGTAACCCAGATAGGTTGTGACTACTGCAAGAAACCTGAACAGTTATTGTGTCAAAATATAACAAGTTAGTTTTCTGTCTGAGGGGATTTGCCACACACTTTCAGAAGTAGAAAGAGAATAATTTCTTCCTTTTTTCCCTTCTCCTTTGTTCTTCATAAAAATGTGGAACTTATTTCACGCCAATACATTTTCATTTTTCTTATGGAGTACAAACTGCCAAATCCACTTGAGGTTGCAGTGTGTTCGGTAGCAGCAACACTTAATTTTCAGTTGGGGCTAAGGATAAGAGATGAGTTTTTAATGGAGAGAAAGTCATGCCTGTTGGCTTCCGCCTGTCCACAACTCATTTACTTCAGTGCCTCTGCTCTGCTTGTTAAAGCTGACACTCTGAGCATTGCTAAGCATGCACCTCCATGCTACTCCGTTTGTTCAGTTCTGTCTCTTCGAAGGTTACTCCAGGCTGCCTCTCTGCCTGTGGCTTCTGGGTCGATTTTGAACACATTTTCTCCACTCTCAAATTGTTCAGCAACACCACTGGCCTGCCAAATAGAGGCCTACCATTCCCAGGGCTGCTGGTTAGCCTTCGCTGCCGTCTGAAAACTGTTCTCCCCTGTAAGAAACAAGGCCCTAAGGCTACCACTTTATGAGAGGAGGAAGCACCTTTAACCCAGAAGAGCTCATTGTCAGGTTGCTCTTGTTGGTCTGAGCTGGTGAAAAAGCTGCAACACTCGTCAGACTGAGCAGAGTGAAAAGTCCCATTACTCGTCTTTGGTGTCAACAAGCTACAGTCCCACAGCGGAAAACCGCTAATTTAAACAATATCATCGTTTCATCTCATTCCTCCTCCTTCTTGGTCAGTCCCCAAATGGCATTCATTCTTGACAATGTACAGCCACTTGACCTTTTATTTCTCGCCTGAGAACTAAAGCAGACGCTGCTATAACTTTATAATTGTAAATTAAATCTTTGCACTTACTGGTTTATATATTATCTGTATTCAAAATATACCTGAAAAGTAGTAGGCATTAACAATTTAATTTGTAATTTCAACGTTAAAACCACCTAGTCGTATTCTAGAAGTTGTATATACAAAATGCACCAATCATATGACTGGCTTGTAGGCTAACTTTAACGAAGCTAACAAAAGCAATTAAAAAAGAATATTAGAGAATCAGAATTTAAATCTAAATCTTATTTTTTAAATAAGGTCATTGTTTTATTTACCCCAAATTTTGATGAAATTTGCATTGCCTGTAAGTTAATCACTTCTCTCCTTGTTTGCATCATAGTAATGATTTGTATCATTTTAGTATCAGTAGATCATTACCAAATTTAGTTTGAGGGATTAGTCTGATTGCTGTAAACTGATATGGTGGTAATGGGAGCAGCAAATGTAACACATCAGTTGATACTATGAAGACCTGGGATCCAATTTTACCTAGATGTAGTATCAAAGGAATGTGGTAGTTATTAGGAATACAAACCTGTATCATTTGCATCTGAGGTGAGCAGCTGTGACGACTGCACAATTGTTTGTCTTGTTCACATCTGTTTTCAACTCTTGACTCAACAGAAGAAGATTCAGTTAGAGTAGACTGACAACGTTTTTCTGTTTTGGTCTTAACTCAGTGTTGATTTACATCATTGTTGGGGTTGGGCAATATCCAGTTTTTAACATGTTTAAACTTGCCTCAAATTACCCATGTATAGGCTATAGTATCTATATGGCAATACATGTCTAGAAATCCTGCTTGTCATGCTGTCTTAAAGCTGCTTTTAACTTTAGGACATTTTATGGGATTCTAATAGATGTTTTTAGCCTTAAATTTTTAGGCTAGAAGATAATGGTTACCATAATTACCTTAATATATTAGATATTCTTTTTTGCCACAGCAACACAAAACACATTGTTTTTAGGAAACAATTGGCATTTTTGATGTTTTTAGGATTTTAACAGGTCATTATTTTGTTTGTTGTATCCAACAATGTATTTTGTTAGAAATGGGCTTACCAGCATTTTGGCTCAATCAGGTCTGAGCAGGGACTCTGTTCTAAATGAAGACCTCATTCAAAGCTCTGCTTCTGCCTGTTCTCCTTGGAGTGATCTGCCAATTATCTGTCAGATTTGTTTTTCTACAGTGCAATGTGAACAGCGCTATTGTAGAAGATTGCAGTAGAAATAAATTAATATTTAGATCATTTTTGCTTAATCAGTTTTGTTATTTCTGACACGCTTAGGTCATTTAGGCTATAAAATGAAAACGTTAAAGTAACTTAAATGCCAGATTGTATCTAGGCGTCGGTCCTGACACATGCAAGTTGTGACCTCAACATGGTGAAATTTCTGTTTACACTTGTACTTGAGATGTGCTGTGCCCATACTTTTAGTAAAAAATGGTGATTAGTGTTAATGATGGATGATGGAACAAAGATGAAGTCGAATAATCTTTTTATTTTGGAGAAAGCACTGCATCAGAACAGAACCCAAATCAGGTTCATTACTTGTGATTGTTATTATTGTAGCCTTCAGCGTGGCAACGTGCAAAAATCTTTTGATATGTGCTGTGTTCTTTTACTTTTGTGTTTCTTGTTTTTGTTCTTCTTATGTGTCACTATCTCTGCAGGGTCATTGTATTATCACAGTGCAGCTCTCCGATGAAGAGCTGGCTGTAGATTATGAGGGCGTGGACTACTTCCTGCTGTTTGCTGGAAGCACACAGAGACACCTGACCAGCACCCTAAGGAGCAGTCATGGCATCTTGCAGGCGCTGTGTCCCGGTGAGCCTCCCCACCCACAATGTGAAGGCAGCTCTGCCCACAGTAATAAACACACCTAAAATCTCACTCAGTCCTTGTTGTTGACTTTCTTCACATTTCCTGATGTCCACTCATTTGTTGCATACCTTAAGAAAAAATACATTTTGGTGAATTAAACAAAATTAAAGATTCTGTGAAAATAAGTGTTTAATTTTAATAATCCTGTTTAAGTTAATAATTAGACTATTAAGCTCATATTTTCCGCCGTAAGCATGTATATGTCCTTGTAGAGCTAATTCTCGAATTTCTGCTTGGTAAATTAAAACTTAGCTTGTGTTTGTCAGGAGGCATTTACCTCAAGGTTAATAAATGAGCAACAACGGGCAGCAGTGAGGTCACTGGTCAAAGTTCACTCTGCAGAGAAGGTGAAGGTTTGTTCCAGGGAAGAGCACACGTTTATAGTAGACATTCCAATTATGTATTGAGTGAATTTACTTGTTTAAAACTCTTTATTTGAACCACCTGTTATTTGTCCTTCAGGGACTCATGTACCTAATTTTACAGAACTTTGATAATTGTTATTTTGGTTAGATATAGTTTTACTGAAAATGGTTAGAATAAAAAAAAAAGTGTTTTGCAACGTTTGAACTGGCACCGATGAAGAAGATATCCAGCAAATAATTTTTTGCTTACGTTCATGAACAGAATTCTTTCCCCTCTCTAAACCCTATTTGTACAACGTTGTAAAATTGGTTTGAAATTTCATCAAAAGACAGACTAAAGGCAAAAGAAAACAAAATTAATGATTACTTTTACTACTTTAATAGTAAGGTAGTTTTATGTCACCACGTCCTAAAATGTTTGGATTAAAGTTTTGAGGAGAAACAATGTGGATCAGGTGAGAGTGGGCGGGGCAGAAACAGACTGAGGAGGACTGATGACAGGTAGAAACACAAGAAGCAGAACTCAAACACAAAAGGCGCTTTTCCACCGACCCGGTTCCACCCCACACCACACCACACCACACCAGTTTTCAGCGTTTCCACTGCGGTTC
>JAVKLF010000038.1:14790254-14802200 GCA_034783495.1 Millerichthys robustus
TGTCTGGTAATGAACAGGCAAATAGTGTTGTCTGGATTGAATAAACTGCATCACAGGTTAAGAGGAGCTTAAAAAAAAGCTCAAAAGTAGGAAGCCAGGAAGTGCCAGAATCCTGTTCAAGAGTGAAAAGGGTGAGGATTTCCTGTTGAAGCTTGGTGTAGATTCTATAGATTTCACAATCACACTGGCAAAACCAGCAGTCGGCAAGAGGGTAGATAAGGCAGTAATGAAGAATAATGGCCAACATTAGTTCAAAAACTACAAGGCGTCGTGTTTGCAGCATTTTACCGAAACAGATTTTTCTAACACGATTTTTCCTCCGAGTTGAGTGTGGTCATTTTAGATGGCTGCTCATATTTACAGAATGTAAAATGTGTGGGTGTTTTTGTTCTTCTCTAAATCTACTTATTACCAAGTCCACCTAAGCAGATCTGAGTGTCTTTGTGTGGCTCCATGCTCAGACCGCAGTTTGGGGTTGTGAGAAATGGATGTATCTGTGTAAACAAAGACACGTTTTTATCGAAATTAAAGTGCCAATTTTCTCCAGCCGTTGACTCCGATGACTTTAATCAGTTAAAGGAAGCTAAATGAGCTGATATGGATGATAAACTCTAGAGGTAATTGCTCTCTGTGAAGCAGCGTAAATAAGACTTTTGGGAGTAGTTAGTGTGCTGCCTCTGCCTCTGGCTATTGCCAAGATAATATCTTATGGTTCAGCTTGAATTCAGATATTAGTCCAAACCAGAGGAACCAGCTACATTTCAGATATAAATGTCAGAAAATGGATTTATATGATGCAGGGAGTGTGTGGCTTTTGCAGTTATTAGTGTTTTATTATTTGTTGGTGTTGAGTCTCAAAAGTAAACTAATCAGATTTAAATGTCCTCCCTCTTAGTTAGATAAGCTCCACTTGCTACTTTATTAAGTTCATAACTTTTTAAAATTATACAGAAAACACACACACAGGTTCCTTTGCGTTGAAGTCACTTGTCACTATGTCGATGTGGCTCCCAGCTGTGGTGAGTGATGTGTGCTCTAATAGGCTGCGCTGCACAATATGTCACCTCTTCAACACAAGACGTTCTGCAACGGTGAACTGCAGGGAAGGAAGAGGAGCACAGCCCGGCTGCCCATTTATCAGATCTGTCAGAAGATGGATAACAGTAAAATGTAGGTGGAGGTGACGGTTCTTTATCTCAGTCATCTTTCATACTGTGGGCACACAGCAGTCACTGATCTCACCATTGTCAGCCATTTATTGTTGTCTGGGATATTCACCTCATCGGGAAAAACGTGTATGTCATTAAGGCACAGTTAACAATTCCCAACTGATTCACCAGGTCCAAGGGATTACCATTCACAAGCACATCAACATATGACCAAAGGTCTGCAGCCTCAGCCACCATAAAACCTAAAAATCAAGTAAACAGTTGGATTTTTGTTTAGAAGACGTTTCGACACCCATCCAGGAGTCTTTGTCAGTTCTGGTAGCTCGCACTGAGTAGGATTTTTATTAGCGTTTTGTGCAGGTTATCTAAAAATAATGTCACACTAGCTATCCTTTAAGGCACAGCACTGCTGCTTAAAGAGATGACATAAAATTTAGTTTTTCACAAGTTGAACAATCACCTGAGGTCTTAATATAGTAGCTTTTAAATGCTTTGGTCAATCAGAAACACAGTACTAAAGCAGTGTAGTTCATCAAGTTATCAGAGCGAAGTCTTTATTATATTGGAACACTTAGCTCAAATCTTCTCTGCAGGGTGTGTTTTTGTGATAGTTGTATTCATTCAAATTATCAAGATCAGTCATGAATAACAAGTAATTATTTGCCTTCATATGTTTTACTGATCCGGGTGATCAAATCGCCCAACTGCAAAGACAAATGCTGAGTGATGTTTGTGACACCCAGCTGGTTGATTCTTAGTTTGGCACGCTCTCATGTCATGATTTCACAACACATTCTATCTCTATGAACCCTGATCCACGACTCTGTTTTCTTTTTTAATGCTAAGGTAAGTTAAAAGTTGTTGCTTTTAAAAGCTCACTTTTTCAGGAATACACTTAAACTAAGATTGTCTGTTTTTGATCAAATCCTGAACATTAATGGTCAATTATCTTTTTACTCTTTAAATGTTAAGAGATGAGGGCATAGAAATTATCTGCAAAAAAGAAAATATTAAAACCAGCTAGCTTTAAATAAAACCTCATATATTAGTTTAGATGTTTTCTGTATTGTTCTTTGTTTTATTTTCTCTCTTTAAAATAAAATTTAAAAAAAAAAATGTTTGTTTTGTTAGTTTCCTCATAAACATTTATGAGGAGTAATGTGAGTGGAGCAGATAAGAAAAAGCATCTTTTTTAAATCAAGCAAAAAATAACCAGCTGAGAGCTTTCTAGGGACTCTGCCAAGAAGCAGTGAGGCTGTTTGGTTGGCACAGACTGACCAAATATTCTGCTAAGCCTCTTGTGTTTGTGGTTCTTGTTCTGCTGCAGTTTCCCATAACAGTACACAAATCCACACACGCTCACTGCATGAAAACGACGTGGCTAGAATGGCAACCAATTTTCAGTAAACCACCAAAAAAAAAACAACAACAGTAAAACATTTTCTGCTGCTGTTTGGCTCATCACTGTTTTGTCCGACCCGGCTCAACCAAGTGGAGCAGTACTTTGGACCAATTGGCTTGAAGGTTCATAGTCAAACTGACCCAAGGTAATCGGGCTGTAACTGCTCATCTGCAGACACAACCAACATTATAGATGCTGCCAAAAAACAGTTATGGTGCTGACGGGGAAAAAAAAATCTATATATATATATATATATAAAAAAATATATATATATACCTTCTGACTCCCTCACTGTTTAGTTTTTTATATTTTTCTCAACTGATTGTATCTTATTGAAATTTGCTCAAGGCAGTATTATATTGTCCCACAAGAAAGAACAAGTGACAAGAAAAAGCTTCTCTGTAAATTGTTTCCTCCTTTTCTCACACAAATAAATCAAGAAATTTAAATAAATCCTCCTCCTCTTAGTTTATGCTCCTATAAATAACTAGACCATCTGGTTTGATAAACGTTTTATTACGTGTGCAACACAAAGCACCTGCTATCAATGTGTGTCATGTAGAACTAGCAAGTTTAAAGTATGATGCTGTTTCTATTCAGCAAATTTGGATTCACTGAACCATTTGGGCTTAATTCTTGTTGCTTTGTATTTTTTAATTTTCTGCTCTTTAAGTTTTATTATAGGAAAGCATACCTATTTGAACTGACAGCAACTTTACAAAACAAATTGATTTTACTTGAAAACTTTGAACCAGTTCTGCAAAAACAGAAATGTTTTCTATCATCTTTCTCAGGGAACACGCAGAGATGTTTATTTATACAAACTCAACATGAGCTGATCTGTGAACCAGTCAGCAGCCACCCAGCTTGGCTTTAATGCTGGAGGGAGCTTTTCTCAGAACCTGTTGCTTTGGAAGAAATATAGAAGTGTGTGTGTGTGTTTGTGCATGCACATGAATCTCTGTTATTGTCTTGGAGGGAGCTTAAAGGGAAACAGTTGCAATGTTATATGGCGTTATTAGGATACTGATATAGTGAGCCAGTCATGAACTGAATTAAAACTGAAAATCAGGAGCACTTTTTGGTTGTACATGTTTACTGAAATAAAACCGTGTAGTTATATTTGATGGCAGCATAATTCTTTTAGTTGCCTTCTTTTGCTTGCTTTAGTTATGAAAAGCAGTCTTTGTAATTTTTGGAGCAATATTATCTCATTTGTTGTACTAACTAGAGAAATGTTTACATGGTTTGTTTTTGAAGAGCGTTGGAGACAAACAAATGGTTTTATCACTTTGTAAATGTGAAAATGTCAGTTGTTTTACTGAATGTCACAGTGGAGATTTTGCTGGTTGGCTGCGCTGCGTTGTTGCCGAGTTGCTGCAGGTGATGGTATGTTTGGCAGCGGCACCACAAATCAGTTCCCTGGACTAGCTGTGAGCATCCTTCTCTGCTTCTTTTTTGTTTTGTTGGATCTGTATTTAATTGTGCATTTGTCATCTTCTGTCTCTTTTGCAGAGTTGAGTCCTCAAGAAACTCTGCTGCATTTCTCAGCACGCCGTGGCCTCTCTCGGGTTACGCGCTTTTTGCTGCAGCAACCTGGAGCCAGAGAGGTCCTTCAGTTGGTCAACAAAGAAGGCGAAACCCCATCTGCTGTTGCAGCGTCACGAGGACACCACCACCTCCAGGAGCTTCTTACTAAGTAAGGGCAGTAACAGAAAAAGGTGTCAGAGCAAAAAAAAGAAACATCTCATAAATACTTTGCATGAAGCAGCACCTTCTTTAAAATATTTCACTTTGTCCAAACCTTTTCCACACCATGTGACAGGGATACTACCTGAAAAATACACTGAAAACATTACTCTCTTCTTTGTGCAAACAGTTGCGTGACACTGAATCAGAAGACAGATAGTTTGGTTCCTCCTTTCTTCATTGCAGTGTTGTTTGTTGTCTTCACAGAACAATGAAAGTATTCAAAGAACACGACCACGAAGCCCCCGCTGCAGCCCCAGCTTAGCACTCTCAGCTGCAGTCGGATAGTTAAGGGCAAATGGAAAAGTTGTGGGCTGTTAGTATTGTTCCAGAGAAATTCAGAGTGATAGCAAATGGCAACATAATCCACAAATGTTCTCTGTTTGAAGTTGTTAAGTCATATCCACAGTAATATCTCCTCACAGAGAAACTAATGAAGGGTTTTTCAAAGCAAATCATTCAACTAGAGGAATAAATTGGAACTCTAGTAAACGGACTGAGTCACAGCTTTAAGTGAAAATGCACCCCTTTAAGTCTTTTAAGCACCCTGTGTATCTGTAGCAGAACAGTTTTCACTTAATAGTAAATGAGGATGCCCCAAGCTCAAAGAAAACTACCACTTAGTAAGCTTTTTTTTTGTTGTCAAGCCTTGCTTTACAACCTCCAGCTCTCTTTATGTGTTTGTAATTACATTTTGCTCATGTAAAGTGAAGTCACTTGCAGCCTGGCTGGTGACTTCAGCTGAACAGCCTCAGAGCTAAAGTGATCCACCCAGGATTACGCAAACAGATCTGTCTTACTGTGAGGTGTATCCCCTTCTCAGCTTTATATCTGTAAGAACAAAAACACGGTGCTTAATAGAAGTTTCAGCTCATAAAGCAAAAAACCAGGAGAAGGATTGAAGCTTTCCTATAAAGCTCATCAGCTAAGAGTGACCTTTTACGTAGATTATCACGTCATGTTTTTTACTCTGTTCATAGACTGGCTGGAGTGTCTGTAACGTTTTGACCGTGTATTTTTTTTTTCCCAATGCAGGGCTGAGACTGATGCAGTGACAGAGAAGGGGACTGAGACCATTCATCGGATTTCTGGCGAAGCTTGTGTTTTTTGCCACCTCCCCACATTGAACACGCACACTCTGACAGTAAACATCCAACCATGCTGTGAAGCTCCAACACTTCAGAAGAGCGTGGAGCAACTGCTGCACCTAATATCCCACCTCCATGCCACGGTGAGCCACGCCACCCTCCAGCTATCAACTATTTCTACTCCTGTTGGCTTCATCCAGGAGCTCTACTGCTGCTGCACTTTTGGATTGTTTGTCTTTTCACTGCCCTCCTTTTTTTAACCCTCATGCTTCATTTGTATAACCAGTGGAACACCTTATGTAATCACAGAGTTGGCTCATGATAAGAACAAGAGAGCAGCTCTGTTGGTTTCTCCACCAAAAAAAAAAAAAAACACGTAACATTTTCTACTCTCTTTTTGTGCTCTGTAGGGAGTTTGTGTACTGGAGCTGCAGTTGGACTCTCTTCACACTGCTGCTGAATGTTGTGATGGTGTGAAAACAGACTTAACCTGTCAGGAGAAGCTCGAGCAGCCCACTTTGGCGTCAGAGTGCCTGGATACAACAACTGAAGAGCACGGGGGTGAAAACAACAAAGTGGAAAGTAGCAGCACTGCTGTTTGTGAACTTGGTGAGACTGGTAACTCGGAGAAAGATTGGAGTTTGCCTGAAAGTGCTCCAACTTCAGATTTATGCCCCCAGGAGCACGGTCTTGGCCCCCCAGAGGATAGGGTGTGTCCCAGTTCAGTCGCTGAGGGAGAGCAGTGCCAAACAGTGCAAGAGGGGAGGGTTATTTCCAGTCAGAGTTTGAATTTGTGTGACGGGAGTGAAAGGGCAGAGGGTGAGGCTGAAGGAAAGAACGTCACTGTGGGAATCCTAGCAGCAGCAGCAGGCTGTGGTAAACAGGCAGAGGAAACTGATAGAGGAGAGGCTGTGATCCGGGAAGAACAGGAGGCCAAGAAGGGAGAGGAGCAGTCTGAGCAGGAAGCAGGACACGGCGCAGCCAAGAGGAGGGAGGAGGAGACCAGCACCGAGTCAACACTTTTAATCACAACCAGTAGAGACACGAAAACTTCAGTTATGGGCCTGTCTCTGTCGTCAGGGAGCTCTGAGGCTTCAAACACCTCTGACTTAGAAATGAAGGAAAAGGATCTAGAGAAAGAAGAACTTAACCAAGAGTTCTGTAATGGACTTAGTGTGGATGAAGTAGAGGTAGGGAGGGAAGGATTAAAGGACCCTGTAACAACCCTGAGGGAAATACCCAACCCATTGCTGATAGACTGCAATGATGTAATCAAGGAGCATGAATCGGCTGTTCCATGTCTCCTGATAGAAGGCCTCCGTGAGGGGGAATCTCCGCCAGACATAAACAGCCCAGAACAAAACCAGGATACAGCTGGTAGGGATTATGTAGCGAAGCAGCAGTTGAGCTTGGCTTCAGAGGCTGCTTGTCATTCTGGGAATTGCTCTGAAGCTGTGAGCGGTAAAGAACTGGATGGTGAAGTCTTAACTGAAGCTCGACATATTGAAAGCGAAGGTTCTCCTTTGCATGAGCCTCAGAATTTAGATTTTCAGACTACTGGCAGCTCCTCGGAGGACACACAGAAGGAACTTTTGAACTCGGAGAGCTCTCCTGAAACAATGCTCACTAAGAGAAAGACGGATCATGAATTAGCCATGGCCCATGGCCGCTCTAGTGATAATGACAGTTTTATTTCTTTTAGAAGCTCTTCAACAGAAATCTTGAACCCCACTCAGGACAATTGCACAATGGATGATCAAGACTTGCTTGGAACAAACATAGAAGAACAATCCTTAGTTGAACACAAGCCTGAGGATCTAAAGAATTTAAAATCTACTGAAAGTGACAAACTTTTATTAGGTGTGGATGAAGGACTCCTCTCAGAGCCTGGTCTGGTCAGTGAACTGACACCTTCAGACTGCAGCGAAGATGGCACTGATTCTGAATCTCAGCTATCATCCAACCTCAAGACAGTTGGGGCTCTACATCCTGAGGCTACAGAGCAACAGGACCCAGAGTTTCCAGAGGAGGATTTATTGATGGATTCGGTATGTTTAACTAGGAAAGACACTTTAAAGGAGGATAAAGGTGACATGGAAGAGTCCAGCAGCTCAGCCTTACATGTAGGAATTGAGAATTCTACATCAGCGTTGTCTACCGAAATCCTTTCTGAATCTGGTTCATCTACTGCTGAAGGGGGGGACGTCACTGATTTAGTTGAAAAAGATGATCAATCGATAGACCCCAGTGATAAATCAGAGACAGGGTTGGAGGGTGGAAATGAACAGTTAGTTTCAGAACAACCCAAACTGGGAGACTCCAAGAGGACATCAGATGAGGGGTCAGCTGAGAATCACCTCTCTGCCCCTCTATCACTGGATACCAGTACAGCGCTGACTGTTGCAAACACAAGTTCTTTAGAAATAAAAACACCTGCACTTGACACAAAAGCATCTTTGGAATGTGACATTGAGAACCAGGCGGAAGAAAGTTTAAAAACTGGAGACACAATGGATGGTACCTTGGAGAGCTGCAGCACTATAGATCAAGGTGGGTAAACTGTTTTATTTGCTTTCTTGATCATGTTTATTTCAGTTCGTCACACACTCATGCATCACAGTGTGATATGTTTATCAAAGACTCATTCCTAAGCTAATATGCTAAATCAGATTCAGTCTTCTTCTGGTGATTGATGAGAAAAGCTCTGCAAAGTTAAACGCCATGTAGTTCGCTATAATTGTGGTCAGAGAGGTTTTATAGCTTTCCTGTTTTGATGTATTGCTGTTGCAGAGACACGTTTTGCTTTTTATGCCTAATTCTCAAACCAGTCAGAATTTAGCACGTAGCTATTAGTGTATTTTTACAAATTTATCCCAGTAACATTTTTTTTATTTTATTCTTTTTTTAAAACAGTGCAATATTTTAAAATTATGCAAAGTAAAATAAGCCACTAAAACAGGTGATATTTGTAAATCTATGATCAATCAAAAAACAGCTGTTGTGATTTTCAAAAACTCACAGTGAGTCTCTTACTTGACTACATGCATGTTCTGACTCCAGAGTATCACATACTGTATGCCAGCAGGCCACCATTACCACTGCATGTGACAGGGTTTCAGACACACAGCTAGGAGACTGGCTTCTGGAAAACAAACACACCAAAGCAAGCTGGTGTGAGTGTGTGTGTGTTTGTGTGTGTCTCTGTTCTTGAAGCAGAAAGTGAGACTTGGAAAGTCTCTCATCTTCAAGTGAACTACCAGCACTCTTCTGACTGCAATTTTCACTCATCTGAAATAATTGTACTGGACCCAAGTCCAATAAAGAGAGGTCGGGGGCAAGGTTGGTGCTGCGCTTCACTCAGTGCGTGGGGTGTCATTATGAGTCGGAGGATATATTTACAGCATGACAGTGGCCTGGTACTGTGTAATATCACAGGTCATTTCAGGCAGGCTTTTTGTATTTCCTCATATTGTATGTTAAGATCTGGACTTCGCATCTAAGCCGGTTCTTCCTGTTTTATGGATTCATATCTTAAGAGTTTTCCACTTCCTCTGAAATTCACCAAGCCAGTTTTGCTTGTGCAATCAGAACAAGTTAGCTGTTTTGTTTTCACGTTAGAACTGTTTGTGTTTTGTTTTTACAAAAGAATTGAGGTAGTGACAAATTTGTCTTTCAGGAAAGTTTACCGGTGTACGTGCAGTTAGGGACAGCTTCCTTCTCCCCACAAACACACTGTGTTTCTTGCTGTATTCTTAAGTTGTGCTGTTGAGCTAATTGATTTGTGTTGTGTGTTTTTTTTTTTTTCCTCCAGAGGTGGACGTCTTCAACTCCGAAGATACTATAAGTGATGCAAGGGAGGAAAACATCCCAGCAGAGGGAGCAGACTTCTCCAAGGTATGATAGGAATTACTCTTGTAATTTTGCACTTTTGTCATATTCAGCTTTGTTGTGGATGTGTCTTTAATGATAATGTTTTTAGGATGAGTGAGTATTCAATGAAGCTTTAAAGCACACATGGTAACTTTTAGTAGGGCAAATCATGGAGCCAGGGTGAATGCTTGTTGTCTACTTCAATATGAACAAGAATAACAGTCCCCTTTTAACATCAAGAATCGGGCCAGTCAGACATGTCAGGTTACATGCTGACAAAGAGAAGCTAATAGTAGTAGTTTTGTTTTGTTTTATTTGTTTAGTTCTATTTCAAAACATACATGTTGTACATTTCATGCAAGTTCCATTATGTTTGACCCGACTTGTTGTTTGTGGTATCATCAAAATGTTTGGACTTCGGTAAAATCAATTATTAACATCAATATTCTTTTAGCATTTGTCAAGAAAAGTTGAGTTTTTTAAAGCATGTTCCGTTACGAAACAAATCGCCAAACTTTGTGGGAAGACAGAAAGGCAAGGATTTTCTTACAAGCAGTTTGATTTGCCAGCAGTTTGGTGGGAATGCTGTTTCCTTTGGAGTATTTTATTTTGCTTTCTCTTTGCTTTATTAGTATTTTTTGTTATTGTACCTTTGACTAATACCCTTTTATTGTAGTGTTTTTAAGAGCTTTACATAATGAGCTAAACGATTATAAAGTCACATATTCTGTGGCTCGTCCCCATAAAGTTGGTGCGCTCTGTCGGCTCAGCCGCTGAGCACATGGATACAATCTTCAGCAGACCAGGCTTTACTCTGAAATTTTGCTGACTGACAGATTCCTCTGCAGCCATAGACTGGAGTGGCTCTGCTTATTCCTGGGTTGTGGTCTAGGTCAGTGGCTTTCACTGAATGCCAGATGTTTGACTGCAGAAGAAACGTGGAGCATGCATGATAGCAGGGTTGCCAGCAGAGGGGGATGTAACCTTATATGCTTCACTGGAACTCCTAGACCATATGGCGTTAATGACCAGCCGTTTAATCCTGTCAAAATCTCCTTTAGTTTCTGTCATGAGCAGCAAATCTGAAGTTGTGCTTCTCAGTGCTTCTACAGTTATGCTGTATGATGCACTACGACAGACGCCTACCGCACATTCTCATATAAAGCTGCAACATGTACAAAATTATTCTGACATAACTTTAGATATTTTTTTTTTAGTAGTGGAAACTCATCAAAGACACAAAGCATGAGTACAAAACGCAATCTGACAAGATAAACTCAAATTAGTAAGGAAGTTACAATCTAAATGAGTGTGGACCCAATGCATCACAAATTATTTGGCAACAGTCATCAAAAATATAAGACTGAATAAAAAATGTCCAAGTGACAGCTACAGCAACAACTGGCAGCATGAAATAAGATATAAGGATAATAGAGTAATTATTAAACTTAAAGGGTGTCCCAGTGTTTTGATTTTGTGTAAGCTGTTTAAACAGCAGATAATCTATCCCCGGTTGGTTCACCATGTGTGACATTCTTTTAGCATATTGCATTTCAGACTCATTACTCCTAGTTAGACACTCTGCTCTGCAGCACTTTGACTCGTAGCATAGACGAAGCTTGGGGAAGCTTTAAATCACCTATCAGAGGGGATGACATAGTTTAGCAGCAGTGAGTCCTACTGAAGAGCAGTGAAGTGTAAAACGTCAATAAATGAGCATGAGATGAATTTAGACCAGATTCAGATCTTTTAAATTAATGAGATTCTGATTAACTTATTTCAAGAAAACCGTAAGGAGTAAAAACACATTACATAGTTAACTAGTGTTAGTAAAACAAGCAGACAATGCAAATGGACAAATTATGATTTTAAACAAATCTCCTCTTATACCTCCACTAATAAAAATGCAACATTGCTACTAAAAATATACACCCTAAAATAAGAGATCACAAATGTTTTCAAATAATGACTCAACAGAAATGTTCCTTTTAGGTGAAAATATAACCTTTTAGCTGTGTTTATGCATAACATTTTTCTTAACCAGTTGTTTAAATTGTGCACATAAATGAGAATATAATACGTTTGTGCCCTTACCTATCATCTCTGCTTTTTTTTCACTTCTCCCAGCGAAAGAAAGAAATTCCAGAACGTTCAAAACATTGTGACTAGATTTCTTGGTGTGCAGTGCACCATTTCTGAAAATGTACAGTTATAACATGGTTCTGCTGATGGAAATAATCTGTAATTAACAACTGCATCTGACATCTCACTGTCGAGTTGTTTTCACTTCGGAATTCAAGAGTATAAGAGGGTTTCTGTTCAGTCACTGGGTGTGGTCATGTGATGGAACAGCTTTTACGTAAAATTGGACTTTTTGTAAAAATTTGGAACATTAGTCCAACTCAAGCTTGGAAGTTGTTTAATTTATTACTTGTTTTATTATTTGTGGGTTATGAACTAAAAAGTGTAAAAAAAAAACCCAGCTTGAGCAAATATTAAACAAGTATTTGAGGACGGCTTGGTGAGTTGGGGGGGCGTTGTGCTGGCCTGGGTTTCTGGGTCTTCCGTACTGATACTGGGGGGCTCAGCGTGGGGGTCTTCGGCCCCTCTCGTCGGTTGCTGGGCCGGCTCTGCTCCTCGGCTGGGCTCGGCTTGTCCCTGGTGTGGG
>JAVKLF010000038.1:14819507-14831748 GCA_034783495.1 Millerichthys robustus
TGTGTGTGTGTGTGTGTGTGTGTGTGTGGGGGGGGGGGGTGTTTCTGGGCTCTGGGCTCTGTTTATAACAGAGGGAGGAAGACAGCTGTCAAAGCTCACAGTCCCTCGCTAGTTTTGGTGGACAGGTGTGAGGGGGCGGAGGCAGTGACAAACACACAGCATCTTCATGTGTCACCAGCACTTGCTGGATAAAGGCAAAATCTCCACCTCCCCCCCCCACCCACATCCTCAACCCCACAACCCGAGAGAGAGAGAGAGAGAGAGAGGATACAATCATTTGGCCCCATTTTGTTACTGAACAATAGATCTGAAAATCAGAGTAGAATGAATTCACGTCAGTTCTATCTCATTATCTAACATGTTGTTTATGTAGAAAAGGAAGCTGATAGCGGTGAAGACATGACATGTCAACTGAAAGCACATCTTGTGTATCCATTGTTGCTGTTCTCTAATTGGGAAGAGCACAAGTATGAATAGATGATGTGCTTTGTGATTATTTAACAACTAATTAAAGCCATAGTGTTTTAAAGAAAGATGTATTTCTGTCAGATTTTTTTGCAGTGCTGTAAATCATCTATTTTATCAGCAGAAATGACCATTTACACGTAATATTATGGTGACTCATGCAGGTGCAAGACTAGTTGAAATAGAAAAACAATATGTTGCACTGTTCCATGACCTTGTTGAAATTATATAAGTTTTATCAGTTCAAATGGCATCACAGAGAGATTAGAGCAGGTGTGCCACTTATTCTGCTATTGTTTTATTTATGCTAAAAAACGATTGTTCACTCTGTATGACTATTTGACTATGACTATTTAAATTTTACTTAGCATTGACTATCAAATGTTCTAACAGATGTTTTCAAGTATCCTCTTGTTTTTTAAAGAATGAATTCAGCGTTTGACTAATTAGATGTACCGTAAGTTGTTATTCTTGATGCAGGCAATCAATATTTGAAGGTGTAATGGTCTGTTTGATTTGTGCACTTATTTATAGTGTAATTGTGATGCTTTTCATCAATCATTCATTGTACATCTACAAGTGAATAACTTGAAATCAACCCCAAAAAAGATGTCTTCCACCACTAATCAACCTTAACGAACTCCAAAATTGTTGCAAGTCAAGACAGATATTGGGCTAAACTCTGGTGTTGTATTAGAAGAGAGTCGCTCGCAACACAAAGTCGATTAAACTTTAAACTTCAGCACGCAAGGAGATGTGAGACAGGATTTCTTTAAGGAATGTTAGTTAAGCTGGGGTCCAGTTTTTCTCCTCTTCTAGCCTTGGTTATCTTGCTTGTGGATAATGTCTAAGACTCTAAGTCTAAGACACTGTTCATCATTTATTTCTGCTGTGGATGATGTCATTGAAAATTCAACACCAGACCCTGGATCTTTCATCATCTCATTTATGGCAGCTGCTCATTTTAAAGGACGAGCACACAACACTACAAAAGCAACTTCCTCTCTTTCTCATGAGTGCTGCGAAGTGGCAGTGTTCCTCAGGGACCAAGAATAACTTCCGCTTTTTTTGAGCTAAAATAGACATCTAGGTTAATGCAAAACTGTAAACTGGTTGTATGATCTCATTCAGTTGTTCTTGCCAGCAAGCTAAAGAAAGCCATGATGTTCCACTTGGGTGGCTTAGTACAGACCTAACATGTACAAAAACCTGTAGCCCCTAAAACTGGGTTGCTTTACAGCTGTGTGCTATGTGCTTTTGTAATTTTAGATCCCCTTGTTATTCGGTGAGGGAAGTATGAGATTATGGTGGGTGTAAACTAAAGGAAATGGCTCACCATGGACTTCTTTCAAAAGCCAGCAAAGGTTTAAGAATAATGATACTCAATGAGTGAAGCTGAACCAGTATTAAAAGTGCAAGCAATAACTTCAAACTCAGCAGCTTTAAAATATTTTATATGAGTCTGGTGGGCAAGGAGAGACTTGATGTTTACAGATGCTGTGTTCTTTTCCCTCTAGTTTTTTCCTAATTAAAACTGCAGCGAAAAAGACCATTTTCTTTTTTTTTTTTGAAGAGTTTAAGCTTCAGCGGCTTTTAAGCTCATAGGTGCTGCTTTATCTTCTGTCTATTAATAACATTTTTACATGTTGTTTTCTTTGACTGCGATTTTAGTTCAAGTTCTGACCTCAGAGCCTTAAGAACACAAACTGTAGTTGTTTGCAGTTCAGCACAGACAGCTTCCTTCAGGACAGTTGGCCATTGATCTGTCAGGCTTTTCACACCTTCTCAGATTTCCACAAGTCTTTTTGCTGATGCCTAACAGACATGCTTGTGTTGTGGTGCAAAAATGCACATTATTTTAACAATGTGGGAAAATTCAGTAAAAAGTTGTTTAAAAAGATTTTTTTTTAAAACCTCCTGGGAGCAAATGTCAAATTGTTCTCATTGTAGGATTGGATTTTTTTTGTCTATTTTGATCCTGCAGTATTTTGGTGATAACACTTGTTGCTGCTGCTGTGTTTCAGTATCCTCAACGTCTTCAGAGTTTACCAGTTTGCCCAGCCGCTCCACCAGCTGTCCCTCCTCCGCTCACAGAGATTCTGGCAGCGACATAGAGAGCTTCTTAAACACAGAGCCGGGATTTGACAGCGTCTTCAGAAAGGTTTGTAGCAAAACATATCAATACATAGGTGAACAATGCATTTACTCCTAAAAAATAAAATAAGTCTGTCCAGAGTAGTTTGCTGCTCCACATCTTTTTGCCCGTTGAGAAAAAAAAGAGTTGAAAAAAACCATTTTAAAGGAACTGGATGAAAGCAGAAACAGTTCCTATGCAGTATGTGACTGAGTGTTGAGCGTGAACTGTCTAATTCTGGTTAATCTGGATGTTTTCTCATGTTTTTAAACAAGAAGAAAATGCACCCCTGGATTTGCAGCATCAGTCTTCATGTTTTGCTGGCTTGACTTTAAACATCAAGTTCACTCATGTCGAACAGCAGGAATTTATTTTGTTTGCCTCTCCACCCACCCCTGTAGGGATTATATCATATGTACAACACAGCTATTTTTCTCAGTCTAAACTTGGTTTTATTTATCAGCACCCTGAGGCTGAGATGCCAAACATCAACTAAGCACCTTTGAAAGCTGGCAGCTTTTCTCTCCTGTTGGGAAAGTGCAAGTAGTGGTCCCTGCTGCCTTTCTGCTGCAGTTGAGAATCTGTGTGAAGCCGAGCACCCTTTGGTTTAGTGTTTAAATACACACATTTCTCAGTGTTGTTCGTTTCTGCTGTGTTGAGCACTTGAAGCATGCTTATTGTAATATGAACCTTATGTCCTGTTTGTTGTGAACAACATTGAACAATGAAACCGGCGGAGCAAATATCAGTGAACTGCGGGTGTTATGCTGGGATGCTGAGGGTGAGGACTGAGTATGAAAGGAGTGATGGGAGAAATGTGGCTCTCATGCTTTGATTTTAAACAAAAGGCCACATAAGCTAAATTTTGAAAGAGGGGATTATCGCCTTTGCTGCTCTCTGAGGAGAAAATGTCTTTCTTTTGGAAGCCCACAGTTCTGCGAGTGTAGAAAAAAGGGTTAAACTGTTTCAAAACTAAATGTCATGACATCAAACTCTATCATTTCAGCAAAACATGCATCGTGCCTCTTTAGAGAAAGAAGCTTGTATTTTGTTTTATGTAGGGACCTATGCGAAATCCAAAAGCCAGAAATTTGAAATTTCCTCACTCCGAGGCCGACATTCACAGCAGTCACGTGCGCTCTCTTCTGCAAACCGCACACATACCAGCTCACACGTTCCCTCACTCCCAGAGGAAGTTGAGTCTGCAGCACAAAGCAGATCTTTCTTTCCCAGTCCTCCAACAGAAGCAGCTCTATGCTCACTGCTAACAGTGCAGCTGGCAGCACAATAAGCCCAGTTAAAGCTCACACCTACCGATTTACTCTAAATTAACCTACCCAAACCCGTGTGTGCCAGTGTACAACTGTATTCCCATCATTCCCAAGCTATAGTGTATTTTTACAAATACAATTTGCTTTTATAGTGCCATTTATAGCTCATGTTTTATAGTGTCATTTATTGCTCATGTTCACGATGAAACAGAAGAGGATAAATAAGATGTACTCCACATTTAGCATTGTGCTAATTCTTTGCATAAATTCATACGAGTTCACAAATGCTAGAAACTGATGAATGTACATTGTATTTGCCAAATAGCCTTGTGACTTTGACAGTGTTTAAAAATCTGTGCATCAGTCAGAAACATCTGTGAAAGCTTTGTTTCCACCATCATCTGTTGGTGTTTGTTATAATGTCAGTGTTGCTATAAAGTGGCTGTGGCTCGTTATCCTTAAGCCCAGCCATTTGGTCTTCATTATGTTCCATTCCTGCGGGTTAAATGGCTCTTCCAGCCTGCTCTGAATTCATCTCATGCTTCAGTGAGGAAATGCTGATGGATACACAATGGGATGGGCCAGGTGAATAACAGGGAATAAAGAATGTATGTTCTATTTTTCCTTTTAGGTAGTATTTCATTATGTTGTGCATGACAACTTGCACTATTTTATTTTGATGAAATATTTTTCCATTTATGTGAATAGCTGACTAAATATGGATTTTCGGGTGTTTTTAGGGTTAAATGCTTCACTTCCTGTATTGCTGTTCCCACTGACAGCTATTCGCTTCAAGTAACTAGAGCCATATGTAAACAAATCTGCAGTGGGAAAAAAAAAATTGAAAGGTTTTCTGAAAAGCAAAATCTTTAGTGTTTTTTATTGAACCTTATTGCTCACGTGAGAGACATACGTAAGTACAAATTATTAAAGACAAAGTAATTACAAATAATTTCATCAGTTTACCAGCATTGAATACTATTTGTTCTTTCTTTTTTTGCATAAAATAAAAATAATTAGCAACAAAAAAGGAAATGGAAGGCACAGAAAGACATTTATAGATTATACAAGTAACACCAATTTGGGAGATTGTATACTTCATCTTATTTGGTGGTGATGGGTGAGGGTGTCGAGATTGGGTATCTATTCATGCAAGGTTGTGTTGCTGGGTAACTACGTTCTGCCAAAATTTATTAGAGATTCACGACTCAGCCCAAAAGTAAAATATTTTCATGCAGAAATACAGACACTTTTTGATGCTGTGCAATCTTAATATTGTCAAAGGTCATAGGCTGGTGGTGGCGGCACACAGTGCTTGAAATAGAAGCCACATCGCTGCACGTTGGCTGTTTACACTTTTACACCTGGCATATGACTGGTTGCAAACACCATATAGTGCTGTGGCAAAGTTTTAAACCATCCCAAATACTTGTACAAAAACAGAAAAGTCCTGACTTCAGTGAAGGATGATGAATTTCTTAGATTTGTAACCTAAGAAATTCATCATCCTTCTCTGAATCTACTGTATGCAAAGTTTTTATGTAATACGTCGTTTTTTTGTAATTGCCTTTGTTGAAAACAAAAATATGTTACTTTTAATTTGAGCCTTTTTGGCGTTTTCTTGGAAATGAGTCGGAAGATGCAGGGATGTTTTAGGAAAATATATCTATCAATTTTTTTAATAATGTTTTCAGACTGATGAACCGGTGACAGGAGGAGACAGTGCCAGCGAGGTTTCTGTCTCTTGCTCCTCCACAGACGACACGGCCAGTGTCGGCCCGTCCAGTTCCAGCCCAGAGGGCAGCCAGGGCCTGGGCTGCAGCTGGAGCCCGGAGGAAGGCGTCCAGACTGGTGTTACAAACACTGCAGGCCTGGACAGTGGTGGCAGCGGAGGGGGAGGAGCAGCAGAGGCTGAAGAGGAGGCAAAAGACAGAGTGACCGAGGTGCCGCAGCGTTCCTCTATCTTCCAGAACAGCGTGCGCTCCCTTTCGCCCCTTCGTCGTCACAGCTGGGGTCCAGGAAAGAACAACGGAGGAGAAGCAGAGATGAACCAGAGGAGGTGAGAGCTGATGGGATGGATGTTACATTTTAAACTTGATAATCAAAGAGAGTCAGATTTTGTACTTTTCTGTCCTAAACACAGGCTGCTGATGTTAGTATATAGATGTCAGTGGACCCAATGTGTTCATATCACATGTCAGCATTATTAGAGCTTGTTCATGTCCTTTCCTTCAGAACCACGTTGACAGTTTTATTCCCTGCTGTGAGCAGCTGTGTTGCCATTTATCTAATGACTGTTGGGAGTAACACAAAAGCCTTGACATCATTCTCTATACTCGGACACACAGACTCAGACGTCAGCTGAAACATATGCAACATAATCTGCAACATATACAGCACTTATCACAATGCAACAGAGAGAACTTGACATTAGCTGCTCAGTTGAGCAAAACCAAAATCTGCATTCAACCAGCTGCACGCTCAGCTACAAGCAGCAACTGTGTAAAGAAATTCTAGACATTCCTTTGAAGGAATGTACATCATCTCCTGTCTTAAATGCCAGAGTTTTAATCCAATATCATTTTACGGTGAGAAATATCAGTTATTACCATTTTGACAAACATTGTAATAGATGTGTGCAATCTCACGCAACTCGCATAAGATGTGTTGGCGCTCGGTTGACTCCAAGCAAGTAATGCCAAAGTTTTAAGCTAATACATTGCACAAATGTGTAGCACTGACGGCTTGTGTTGGAAATGATGATCAGCTACTACAACACCAAAGTTTATATTTGTATCCAATAAAATTAATTGAGTTAAAGCCTATTGTGTGTTTTCTGAAGTCACTTAACTGTGATAGCCATTTTGATTTGGAATAACCCCAAAAGTTACTAAATGTACATCTGCTGATCACTTTTCTGAACTTTTTAATAAAAATAGTCCAGTGGTTCATGAAATGGTTTGCTAACAGACAGACAACTTGGCAGGCAAGCGGATAGATTATCAAAAATATTGTTGCCTATTTGCTTTTGCAGCTGTCGATAAGGGTATCTTATGACACAGCTGTGGGTTGAAATCTCTGCTTTTTAAAATATGCAGAAACAAAAAATTTACAGCATTTTGTATTTTTGTTTTATTAAAACTTTGAATACATTTGTGATGTTTTTCCTATTAAATTGCAAGTAAACCTGAGTGCCAGAGAATAACAAAGGACAGGATTAAAAACTGAGGGTTACACCAGGATATATGTGGATTGAACTGTTCAGAACATAGTCCACCTTTTTTCTGTCAGGCAGTATTGAGGTGTCAGCAAGATAAATATGAAACTATCAGCAGCAGCACATTAGCTTCACTTAAATAACAAAAATCCACCTACTAGCTCCTCTGAAGCTCATTAATGAAAGAATAAGTATTTATGCTGTGACAAGCGGTCATGCTCATGGCTATTTATTGGCCCAGTAACTTCCCCTTTTTAACTTTGGAAGTTGGCAACAAGGAGACACTCCAGAGAGTAAATGCTCCTGGCTCAGAAATAGTTTTTCCTCGTTCCAAACTAGTTGTTTCTCCTCTTCCACCCCCCGCTAAATGAAGCCAAATGGTTCTTGGCTTCATCTTTGTGTGTAACAGACAGGTATGTGAGGAGTTTGGATTACTCTGCAAGAAGGCAAATAATCACTCTTCTAGAAGTGGTCATTTGTGGTAATTATTCTGAACAAACATCAGTGTTGTTAAATGTTTGAAAAATATAATATTAGTAGGACTTTTAAACATTTCATCATCAGCTGAAAGAATTAATACATCGTGTTCATGCTATCTTCTCCAATTTTAACTCCTCTTACCTATCATCCACCACTTCCTGTTTCTGTTTTCATCACCTCCAGTTCCATTCGTAGCCCCGGTGAGAGGAAGCAGGCCTTTCACAGGAGAAGGTACTAATAAATCACACTTACTGAGACTGACTGGTTTCTACGTGAGATGCAATGGCAAATTTATGCAGGTTTTTGTTATAAAGCTTCTGCTTTTTAATATACGCTTGCTGCACTGTTCCTGCTTTCTGCTGCATCCCTGCAGGCATCGGCTCTGAAAAATGTTGCTCTCTTTTCACCCCTGTTGGAATGTGCATAAAGCGCTGTGAAGAAAAAGCTGTGGCTGAGGCTTTGCTGTTTTATGTTGCAGTGGTAATAACAAAAAGCTAAATGGAAAAAGAGTTCAGTTCCAGAGGCTCAGCTGTATTGCTAGACATTGAGAACAGACTTGTTTTCTTTTACCTTATAGAGAATTTTTTTTTGACAACTATAAAAGCATCAGAAGAGTTTTGAGTTAAGTCCTGGAGGAGACAACTCAGTGCCACAGCAATAAAATCAGAATGGAAGTTGTTCTTATTGCAAAATGGTTTTGTTGACTTTCTTAACTGCACTTTTGCCTAGAAGGAGACAGGGGGAGATGAAATTAGGCAACCAGGATCTTCCCACATTTATCTAGATAGAATGAGTTACTTTCTGTAAGAATCAGATGAATTAAAAATTGCTGTGGCACCGAGTTTTCCTCATGAACAGTTAATTATTACTGCGATGTGTGATTTTTGCACAATCAGCTATCAGCTGTTAAACAGACTCTGATGAAATAAACAAATAATCTTGTTTTTTTTACATTACCATTATCAGTAAAAGCTTCCTCCTGCAGTGCTTACGTCCCTAATTTTTGGCTGTCATGACGTACCGTAGATGGTTTGTGCTAATTTACTGTTACTTTTGCATTCGGGTTTTAAACTATAAAATGAAGCAACGGCGGGTTAAGGTTTCTAATTGACTTAACAACAATTTTGGTGACACTTCTTGTCCTTTTCTCCTCTGAGTGCTCTTGCTCCACAGCGTGCTGCATTTAAAGAAGGAATATATAAAGAAGATTTTTTTGTTCTGTACTTGTTGGGACAATAAGGACATGTTAGATCTTAACCACGTGTTCTGTCTAGGCATGAAAAATCTGTCTGTAGGTTTTTATTTTCAGCCCATTGATGGCTGCTCTGATCTGGTTTATTTATTGCCACAGGTTTTCAGTAACTCCTTGTTTCTAAAACCCCCCAAATTAGTGACATTATTTACTTTTTTTGCCACAAATTTCCACACTTGTACAGAAGAGGAGGATTGCCCGCTCAGCCTCTTCTAAGAATTGGATGTTGAGAGAGTTGAATTTTGTTAGACACTTTGTTTGTCTATAAAATTTATGTTATTGCAACCTTAAAAAAGTCAAGTGTCTATTGTTTGAAATGATCAGAAATTGCATCTTTCAATGAAATCTTGGACCAGACTGAGGCTGAAATGGCAGTGATTATTTTGAGATACTTATTTTTGACATTATTGCCTTTTAATACCTGCCTACTTGCCTCTTTCTTACATTAGCTTTGATTAAAACCAATCTTTACTTGGATATTGCCTGAGTGGGATGTTTTTTTTATGTCTGTACTGAACAAACTGTGCCTCCGTTTCATGCCACTTGTAGGGTGCCATGTACCCTGATGTAATTACACAATAGCTATGTTCTATTAATAGCTGATAAACCAGTAACTATTTTTCAGGTTCTAAATAAGGCATGTCTTGTAGTGTAAAAGGCCACTGCTGTAACCATCTGGCCACATCTGTCACATAGAGGAAACAGCAGCTCCAGTAGTGCTTACAGTACTCGGGTTATTCTGCTGCTGTTGCCTTTTTTTGGGGGAAACAGCTTGGGTTCAGTTTGATTTCCGTCATGTTCCTGGTACCACCAGAACACTGCAGCAGAAAATAAAGTGAACAAATTGACCAGGTCTATGTTTCACTGTGGGAAATGAGGTGCAGTACGGTACGTCCTCTTTGTCATTATCCTCAGACGTCCTGTGTCATCTCGACATCCTTCTTCTTCTGCTGCACTGTTATTCTTGCTTGTCCATTGTCACACATTTTTTTATATTTAAATCGTATCCCCCACTCCCACCCATTTGTTAGTGTAAGCTGGTGCCCTTACATGAACGATGTAGCAGTAATTAGTAGCCACAGGTATGATGTGTTTGATGTTCCCTTTTTTTGCTGAGATCATATGACCCTTTTTACTAGTGCATACGAGCAACTTAATTTGCTATAGTCATAGTTGTGGGCGTGTTTCTTTGTGTGCATGGATCCCCTGACAGGCAGTCAGTCAGTCAGTTGGTGGCTTTCTCCTCTACAGCAGAGAGCTGCAATCGCTGCAGGTGTTATTCAGTATGGAGGAGTTTCAGGCTCTGTAGGGTGAGTATGTAGTAACACTGCCAGGAAGGAGGTTTTAATATGACATATACAGCCATTTGCGCTCCCTGAGGATTGGTGTGCACCGCTCCACGCTGGTCACTGATGATTCTTTTAGTCCAGTCTTAGTTAGTGATGCTTGAAAGTGTTGGATTGATGATTTGCTGGATAACTACATGCCACGCAGACCCAAAGCTGAAGAAAAGGAAGATTTACTGCCAACGCTTGGACCATGAGTGAGCCTGTCCTGAAGCAGATAGAGCTGCAACTTGCTAACATAGCTCATTCTGAAATGTAGCTGTAGTTTTCCTCCCCATAATCATTGCATTGGATTTTTCAAGGCCTCTTATTCCTGGTCATAGATCGATGTAATTGGGGTTGTAAATCACTGCTGCACAGCTCTCTGTGCTGATGCTGATGTTGGAAGTCATTTGCAGCTGCTTCAGCTGTAAATCTGCCCTAGAGGCTGGTGATAACTCAGCTGACTAAACACTGTGCAGAACCAGCTTTGGGTATGTGTATGTCTGTGTGTCTGTCAACAGGTGCATGCATGCATGTTTGTGTCTTATTACAATGGTTGTTGTTTGTCCAATGAGATGAGCTGAATAGCTCAGAAAGGATGGTGGAGTCTGTGTACAGAGTTAGTTATCTCGTTTTTCCTCTTACTTTTGTCGTCCTTTTTGTTCATACAGTTACAGCTTGGAGGGACTCAGTGGAGTCCAGGAAGAGCTGAGGGGCACCATCATTCAAAGTCCTCGTGTCCAGGAGCCTTGGAGGATGCCTCGACATGACAGTGATGACAGGGTCTCCCTGGTTTCTTTGACAGAAGAACAGGAGGAACGGGAGGAGCATAGTAGACTACATGACCCGGTCAGCTGAGACACACACAGCATGTATTGACTTTGTCCTTTAGATGGTAGAACCTAAATTTGTAAACAACCTGGAGAGGCGTAATAGATATTGTAGTATTTGTCAATAAACGTATCTCACAATTAGGAATTCTAAGATATATCTGCTAGTAAGAATTGATAATCATCCACACATCGTCCACAGGCAGTTTTATTTTGCACATTGGTTGTAAAAGACAACTTCACAAATCAGACATCCAGTTTCCTCATTTTGTTTATCCTTCCTGTTTCCTATTGCGTTACAGCTGCTGTTTTGTTCCATATTATCTCTGTGTCACATTTAAAGAAACCTTGTCTGTCACGCTGCAGAAATCAAGGCGGTACCAACCTCTGCGAAACAGCTGCCCTTCAATGACCCTGCCCCTCACCAAGTCCGTGTCCATGGTGGCCATCAGTCATAAAGACATCGATGGTGAGTGTCTGCCTAAACACTTAGCAATTAGTTACTAATTTAGTGAAGTCATTTCTTATAGCATTTAGCCTCCTCAAACCGTTTGTTAATCGGTTTCTTCTTTTATTTTGATTAATAAAGGCTTTTGGTAAATCAAAGTGTAAAATTCTAAATGAGCCAAATTTGAGCTTGTCTTGAGACCACCTCACAGTAGAGGGAGCAGAGGGGACACACTCAGCAAGTCTTTTCAAGTAATTCTGTATGACCTTGGTACATCAAGCTACTGGAATTTTTGCCCATCTTCATGGCAAAAGGCTTTAATTCTTTCAGGTTAGGTGAGTCCAGCTTGTGTGCAGCAGTCTTTAAATCTAACAACAAATTCAGGTGGACTGAAGTCTGAGCTTTGGCTGAGTCATTACTGCACATTTTTGTTTCTTGTTAAACCACTGGAACGTTGTTTCATCTTTGTGGTCAGGGTCATTGTCCTGCTGGAACTTAAACCCACATCCCAGTTATTGCTAGTGAAACACTGCATGATGCTGCAGCTACCATGCTTCGCTGTAGATATAGGTTATCAGCACAGTGAGAGGTGTCAGGCATGGTTCTGTCCTTAATGGCCAAAAAACTATTTTTAGTGTAATTTGACCACAGTTCCTTTCAGATGATTGGGAAATTTCCAGTATGCTTTTTTGCCATATTACTTACAGTTTTTTTTGTTTTAGGTTTTTGAAGCAATGTCTTTTTCTGACCACACTTCTATAAAATCTATCTCTGTAGGGCTTAAAGTGATACTACGAACAGATACTTTCATCTTTG
>JAVKLF010000038.1:14840917-14856114 GCA_034783495.1 Millerichthys robustus
TTTTTTTTCATGCAGTCCTGTGTTTGACGAGATGCCCATTAAAGGCCTGCGGTACCTCTCTCAGTCCACTGACTCGCTCAACAGACCCAACCCGGTCACAGAATCCACAGAATCGCTCACTGATGAAGGTCAACAAACACACATTTTATTGTGGCAGGCTGAATAGCTCTGCTACCATTTAAAGATATAGTGATACACACAATACCACAGTCCAAAAGATGCAGTTAAGAAATGTTTCGACCCAGCAACGTTGGCACCACTGTTTGAGTCCTATTAAAGTAGATCATTTTTAATTTTTCAAAAACATTTTGAGCAAAATACTCACTTGGCACAGCAAGGTGCAACTCACCTGTTGTGACTGTTGTCACTGTTTCAGTGAGTTTTCAGGCTTTCTGCTAGCAGTAGTCAGTCAGCAAATGTTGGAGGTAATAGTGTGAATTTGCGCTGTTACTGGTTCAGGAACCGAGATGATGGACGGGCAGCTGATGGGGGAGTTTGAAGCCGATGCCAAAGACCTGGAGGTGGATTCGTGGAGTTTGTGTGTGGAGCAACAGTACCTGCAGCAACTGGACAAGGAGCTAGTGAAGAGACAAGATGTCATCTATGGTAAGTTGAAACATGATGCATGAACAGATCTATAGATGTTAGTTTGAAGGGTGGACTGTCCCATTTATGGCACCTAAAAGCACACCTGGATTGTTGAGTCTTTATTTAGATCGTCTAAGTCTCAGTGTTATATTGGAGGTACAAGTTTCTCTTGTTTAATCTGAGATGTTGCTCGTTTCCTGTTCAAGTCCACAAGTTTTCTGTCTGTACATAAATTGACATGTGGTGATTTTATTTGACCTGATTTGGAGAAGCTTATTTCTTCTATGATGAGCGCAATGATGTTATGAACTGATTCAACCTCCATTGCTTTGTGTGTTTATGGAGAGTGCAAACACTGCTGCTTATGTTATGGATTTGAATAAGTTGTTCTTTTTTCTTCTGCAGAGCTGATGCAGACAGAGATGCATCACATCCGTACATTGCGCATCATGTCAGAAGTGTACAACAAAGGTCTGCAGAATGATGTGCAGTTGGAGCAGCATGTTCTTGAGAGACTGTTCCCCGCTCTAGAAGAACTCCTGGACCTCCACACACAACACCTGCAGTGCCTCTTGGAGCGGAAGAAGCAGAGCCAGCTGGAGGGAGGTGTCGTTATCAACAGGATAGGGGACATACTAGTCAGCCAGGTGAGAGAAGGGAGTGGACAGAAAATGACTTTACATAGTATCGACTTTAAATGGGTGAAAAGTTATGCATGCTCGTGTTTTCTGTTTTTTTGGTCCTTGTTCCTGTTTCACAATACAACTAATTGCTACTTCAAGGTGTTATTTATGTAATGTAAAAGATCTGTTACACCCCCCACTGAATCCCTATACAATTCCAGGTTGTAAGGCAACCAAACAGAGATAATGCCAAGAGGATAAATATTTTTGCAACTTGAACGCATTAACGGTTTATTGATGTTGGTTTCATAGAAGCTTTGAGGGTTCTTTAAATCCAGATGCCCTCCAACTCCACACCGTGTCGTACTGATAGACACATTTTATTATATATTTCTTAATTCTTTGCCCTGTGAGAAATCATATCGGTCATATCCTGCTCTAGTTCTCAGGATCCAAAGGTGAAAAAATGAAGAAGGTTTATGGAAGATTCTGCAGCCGTCACAATGAAGCTGTCAACGTCTACAAAGACCTCATGACCAAAGACAAACGCTTTAAAGCCTTTATCAAAGTAAGATTCAGCTCTTATACATCTGTCCTGAAGCAGTGGTACCTTTACTGAGTGCTCTCTCTTGGCGGTTCTTTTCCTGAAATTCTCTTTTTCTTTAACAAATTTGGCTTTCTGCATGAACATTTTTGTATGTAAAACCATTAACAAAGAGTGCATAAAAATCAGTGTTTGCTGTTGTTATTTCAGAAACAACTTACTAAGTTTTACTTTAGTTGTTTATTTTTATTTTACTCAGACTGAATTTATTTCTCTTTATACGACTCTCTGCCACCTGTTGTGTGGGCATGTGTCTCTGAAGTGCACTTGGTTTCTTCTTCCAGAAAAAGAGGAGTAGCAGCATTGTGCGAAGGCTTGGTATCCCAGAATGCATCCTGCTAGTGACCCAGAGGATAACAAAGTACCCAGTGCTGATTCAGAGAATGCTGCAGCACACTAAAGGTTGGTTTCATGTCAGCCTCTCATCACCTGTTTTTCCATTTTTTCCATTTTTTTGTATTTAGTTCACATCTTGACAGAAGAGAGGAAATTGAAGAGAAGTCTGTTTTATTGAAAAAAAAAAAAAGCTTTCATCACAAAAAAATATTTCTCATGCTGTCCAGAGCGTTTTCACAAAAGCAAGATCATTTTATTGGTCAAACCACTTTGAAACATTGTGGTTTTACTCTGCTAAGTAGGTACTGGTACCTATTGTCTTAGAATTGAGCCAGATGTTAAATGTCAAACTAAATTAATGCATTAAAACTACATTAAGTTTAATCATTTGACCTCAATTCCCTGGAGTTAATTAAATAATTAGTTTTTCATAATGTTGTCTGAAATGTCTTTCAAAATAAAATGTCATGTACATAACAATTAACAAATATGAATATTTTTCTGAATTGTTTATTGTTGCTTTTCCTTCAGTATGAGGACAAAGTAAATGTCTAAAAATAATGTATTTTTGCGTTATTTAGCTGTAAAGATTCAACTTTGTGTGCTTGAAATTATATGTGACTTAGTTTTAGAAACTGTGGAAAGTTAAAATATTCACAGACCTGAGCTCATCTATTGAAAACTGAGGTAAGCTTTGGTTAGGTGCTTTTAAGAATATTAGATCAAGCATACTCTGAGGAGCTGAAATGTTTCACACCATATTTATATCTGATTTAAAACAGTTCTTGACAGCTGGTCTCCTACTGTGTACCGTCTCTCTAATCCTTCCCCAGAGCCTCTTTATAGTTCCATGTGGGATGATGGAGCTCTGATTTAATCCCTGAGGTGCTTTAAGAAGACTACTTCCTGCCAGCTCTCATATATACTGGGAGGAAACAACACGGTCTACTTACAGTTCAAAATAATGTTTTCCTGCTTTGGAACACTGGCTTAAAACAACCACAAAATAGAATGATCACAATTTAAGGAAGTATTACATATAGAATCCAAAACTTGTCTGCACAAGGTAGACTACAAATTTGGTTTGTATCCAATATTTTGATGGAGTCTGTCTTAGAGACCGTGTAAAGCGAATTCTTCAATTTTCTTCTAAACACATTATAAATGCCATACATATATTGTTGTAAAGGTGTAAAAAGTCTCCCAAGCATGTATGATTGCACTGTGGGTCTAGAATGAAATTCAGCTTTCAAGATGTCTATGTCTCAGGATTTTATGGGATGTGTCTAAAGTGCTGCCCCCTTTCGTCACTATGATAAACATATGTTTCTCTGAAACTTGTGCAAGTTTTATAATAATCTGGAATAGGTTAAAGGGTTGTGGTGACATCTGTGACTTTTCCTGACCGTCCGATTTCTCTTCCAACCTCTCGTTTGACACAGAGAGCCACGAGGACTACAGTGACTTGAATGAGGCAGTTCGACTGATAAAGGACGTGATTGCAGCAGTTGACAGCAAAGTGAATGAGCATGAGAAGAGATGTCGCCTGAAGGAATTTCACAGCCGCATGGACAGCAAGTCCATCATGATGCTGAAGAGTGGTCAGATTTTTGCCAGGGAGGACCTGCTGAGAAGGAAACTGATTCACGACGGGCCACTGCAGCTGAAGAACTCGCAGGGAAAACTGAAGGGTTAGGAGGGAGCTCACTGACTTCGTTTAGTTTTTATGATAGTGGAGATATTATTAAACATATTGGTAATGCTTTATTTTCTGTTTTATTTTTTCAGAGGTCCACGCTTTAATGCTATCGGATGTCTTGGTTTTCCTCCAGGAGAAAGAACAGAAATATGTATTTGCCATGCTAGTAAGTTGTGCCTGCATCTCTTTAAGCGTTTCCTTTCTTTTTCTCCTGCTCCCTCCAAGAATAAAAATCAGATGGTAAAAGACTTTCCCATCCCAGCATTGTTGTTGTTAGCATTAGCTGCTCAGCTTGCGTTTCCCACTGTGCAGTAATGGCTGCCTCCTGCTTGCACGCTAGCTGAACCTCATAAAGTTGATGTTGCCCCGGGCTCCTAACCGAGCTGTGGTAAATCTTATAGGTTTGAGTTGTTTTTTCCATGTGTACAGGACTCTCAGATTCATGTCGTGGCACATGCTGTCCTGCTCTCATAGGGGGGGTGAAACAAGGGCAGGCCTGTAGCTGTCGTTTTAAATTCATCAGAAAAAAGAAACCAAAAAATTGTTGTGTGTTTGATTTGAGAGTGTTGTTGACTCTGAAAGGGAGATATTATAATGAAGAATCAATCAGTCAGTCAGTCAAGTTTGTGAGGCTATTTTTAGTTTTTAGTTATTTTAGTTAAATTACATTTACTCCTCTGTATAACAGAGGCAGTTTTCTCTCACTCCTGCTTTTTGTTGTAAATTCAACCGTTCAGTTTCTGCAAATCATTCATCTTACTGAGCTGCAGTGTTAAAAATAGAATCTACGAGAGAAAAACGTATAACAAGATAATCGAGTTGATTTATTTAGAGCATTGCTTTAGAACTTTTTTTTTCTTTTGTTTACAGTGCAGCCACACCAAAAACAAAAAACTTAACCTGTTTTTCAAACCTCAGACAAACCGTTTTAAAGGAGGAATGTTGGGATGTGGTTACAGCTGGAGTTTGACTGAATGTGGCAGAAATCAAACAGTGGTTTTGTGGTGCTGGCGTACTAAACAGAGCTGGCAGTGTCGAAGATCTCAGTTTGTGTTCCTCAACATATTTTCCAACTCTTCACAAACTCTATAATTCCTCTTTTAAACGTGCCCTTTTCTTTGTCTTCTCTGATCTTCCTTTTTGCCTTTCATTCACCAGTAATTACCCCCCTCCCTTCTTGTTTTCTGGCACAGCAACCCACCCTTCTTCCTGCTTTTTCCATCCTCTTCTCATCTTGACCCTCCCACTGTATTCTCTCTTTTTTTATTTGATCTGCTCCCCTCCCTCATTGGCTCCATCAAACGGTCTCCTTTTCCTCTCCTCTCAGGACCAACGCTCCACGGTCCTCTCCCTCCAGAAGCTGATTGTCAGGGAGGTCGCCAACAAAGAGCGTGGCCTTTTCCTCATTACAGCAGGAACCGAGAAGCCAGAGATGATGGAGGTTCTTGCAAGTTCGAAGGAGGAACGCAACACCTGGATACATCAAATTCATAACGCCATGCAGTCTATGTGAGTGTGAGGCATTTAGGTGTTTCTGTATTTGGGGTTTTCAGTAATCCCTCTATAAAACTGTGTCAAGTTTTCACTGTTGCAGGAGAAATATTATACTTTCTTAATCTTTCTTTTTTTCTCTAATATGTAATTCTTCTGTCACTCAAGGATGGCTCCTTAAGAGTTCACCCACAGATATATCTTTGGTGTAAACCAGGAAGTAGACCCAGCCTAGTTTTTTTTTATGGTAATATACAGTAAGTTGTGACAAAGTACTGTGCTGTCAGGAGGATTAGCACAACTCTACCTGCGGATGGAAAGTACTCAGGGAGCTGGATTGGCTGCAAGGGCAGCTCACTCTAAGAAGAGGATTATTCGAATGTAGCCAGTGGGAAGGAGAGAGATTTACTTCTTGTTCCCACTCCCTCCTGATCGAACTTCTGTCAGAATACAAAACTGAGCTCAAACTTGGCAGGAAAGGAGATTAAAATGAAAGTCATGCTTAGCCTATCGTCTGTAAAAGATAAAATTTATATGTACATTCATTTGGCCTTTTCCAGTGTTTTCTGTTGTTTAAAGAAAATGATAAAACAAATGTATTTTTAAAAATAAATCATTTAAAGAGGAAAAAGATAACTCTTTAAATTTGGAAAATGTCAGAAGTTAGGTGGAGTGATTTAGAAATTTCACAGATGACTGTATAAAGTCAATCTGTCTTAAAAAAAATAACCAATTTTAAATATTTTCTGTATTTTTAATTATTGTTTTTAAAATAAACACTTAAATTGATGTGGATTTTGAAGGTATATATTGCGCATTTTACCTGCTTCAATTCACCTTGTGTGCTTTTCTTTTATACAGGGAGAAGGATGAAGATGAAGGGATTCCCAGTGAGACAGAGGACGACAAAAGACAATTAGAGACCAAAGCCAAAGAGATGAGAGGTGAGAGAAACATGTTGAATGTGTCGGGGGGAGCAGAGCTATATTTATTCTAGAAATCATTGAATAGACATGTGGTCCCGTCTGTCTCCTCTAATCAGATATGTTGAAGCAGAAGGATACGGAGATCATGTCTCTGCTGGAGGATAAGGTGCGGCTCTTCAGGGAGATGTGGGAAGGCTTGAGTCCAGGCGAGGAGGCCTGCCGGCAGGTTCAACCTTTCTTTAGGTCAGCCAGCAGCCAGGAGCCCCCCCGGGGGGCGTCCATCATGAAAGATGCGCTGCAGGAAGGTAAGAGAAAAGAAGGGAAGGTTTAGAATAAATGTACTGTCATTGTTTTGCAACAAAGAAATAACTGGCATGCCCACATTGAGAAGGAAGCAGACAAAAACACCCTGTTTCTGCTTCTATCTGCATGTTTTCAAACAAATATTATATTTAAAATGAGTGTTCGCTGAGTGTGGACTCATCAGCTCATACAAATGTCACTTGTTTCATGTTTCAGCTTTGTTTGAAAAGTCACAGTTTCTACCTCACATGTGGTGATGTAGTAAGACAAATATACATATATGTAATAGTGTGATCACTTATTTGGTTTACACCTCAGACTACCGCCTGATGTCCCACTAAACAGAAAGTGTTTTACAGATGAAATCAGGGCTCAAGTTTGAGTCGGGGTGTTTTGGTTTCAGAGGGCTAGAAGGAAATTGCTTCGTGAATCTATCATCAGACATCGTGGAATACAAATGTAATTGCTTGAGTTGATTTGAATATCGAGAAACTCGTTTATTGATAAGAATCCTCCACATAAGAGCTCATCCTGTTCTAGACATGATTGGCTACATCTCATCAGAGCTTAAGAGCAAGAAGAGGGTGAGAACGTCTGTGTGTTTTCAGCAGCATACAGAATACATAAAAAGATAGATTTTTAACTAAGCTATGTTTGGAAGAAAGCAGCATGAACTGAGAAGTGAGTGAATTCTGAGCTGTATTATGTTTGTATGAAGTTGTTTTGGTTTTTTTTTTACTCTGTTTGCATCCAGTAAACAACCTTTATAATTCCTCGGATTTTCTCTGCCAGTTTCCTGTGTGAACTGCAGGCTGATACCAATATGTGTGTCTGTTCAAACTTTAGATAAATTTCAAAGCTGCACATATATTTAAACTTTTAGTGAGTAAGCTATTTAAATCAAACAGGTTGACAGTAGTTGCTTAGCAACAGGAGGCAGTAACAGGTTGAAAGCAGAAGCAGCTGCCTGGGCTACAGAGCTGAACTGTAATACAGTTAGCTGGGATAATTCTATTACTGACCTGAACATTAATGTTTGCCTGTGTGTGTGTGGATGACAGTGGAGACGTTACAGGCACTAGTGAACAGCAGCCTAGGGGGAGCGATGGCCAGCGTCCACGAGGGAGGAGGCGCCGGGCCGGTGTGTCTTCCTCGTCGGGCTGAGACTTTCGGAGGTTTTGACAGTCACCAGATGCACAGCAGTAAAAGTAAGACTGCCGTTCTGCATATTTACTGATGTTGTAGCGTCCAATCAGGTCATCCTGAAACTGTGAAACACGCCCACTCCCACACACACACACACACACACACTCGTTACTCCCCACCTAGGTGCCAAAAAAACTGCACTGACTCAGCAACCAGACTGCAGATGAGCAACAACGCTTCTGAAAAATCCAATGCTGTTTGTGAACAAAAGTCCACATTTAACGTCTCATCTTCAGGCAGACTTTTTGTGGTGACTCCACAGCAGGCACCACGTCCAGCATTTCCCACAATGCCCCTGTTCATTGCCATAGATAAAACATTTTAAAGGGGCTTGGGGAGTAGAAACATGGCCTGAGGCGATGTCTCTCAACTGATGGCCTGTAAGCTGAAAGCCTGGCGGATACTGAGCTGTAATAAATCCACATTTCTCCATCTGCAGGAGTGACTGAAACCTGCTGCAGAACAGCCCTACAGATAGAGCTTTTTAACAAACCTTTGTGAAGGAATAAAATGAAAATACAAATGAAAACAGTAAAACCTAAAGAAATTGTGACTGTTGCTCTAAATCAAGCATAAAAACATTCAAAAGTTAATGTCAGAACACTGTTGCTGAACAGTGTTCATGATTCTTTACTTAAATTCCAAATTTTACTAATAACACAAACAGAACATCAAGAGCAGCAGTATATCTATACAGTGCTGAACTGAGTTAAACATTTTCAGACCTCAGCCTTCATAGACTTTATCAGATTTCTACAGGTGTGGCTTAGAAACAGTTACCACTCTGCACCGAGCTAACGCTGATGTCTATCAGTGTGTTCTTGTAAAAAAACATAAAGACTGACTTCATGTTGTCAGAAGCTCACAGTTTCCTTACCGACTTAAGGAACCTGAAATGTTCGAACAAGTAAAATTTGAGTCATGTTGTGTTACAGGCAGGGTTCAAACCACCCACGATGAGTACTTTGAGTGTAATTGTTATATTTTCAGCACATTATATTTGTTCTTTTTAAAAGCAAGCATTTCTCTACGATAAGCAAGCACAGCAGTTTAACTGGGAAATACAATAAAACTTAGATGAGTTTTTTAGATTTTCCCTGTCTGTGAGGTAAAGAGGGAAAAACATGAAGGTCCTATTTCTGTGAAAACGGAATTGATTTTTCTCCTGGTGGGTGGGTGTTGACCCGCCCGAGGTTGCAGCACACTTATCGACCAGCCTGCTGTGTCATCGCTAACAAGTGATTACCTGCAATGAACATTAAATGAGATGTTCGAAGCTCAGTTTTAGTTGTGTTAGATGATTATTGTGCCTCAGTTCTTACAGTACACCTGCTGAATGTGCATAGTTTACTGATTGGTTCGTGTCCTCTCGTGGTTTCCCCTTCACACCAGGTGGAGACAGAGACGAGAGCGAGGACACTGCAGGAGATCTGCGGAGAACAGAGTCCGACAGCGTTTTGAAGAAGGTCTGTACCTCAGCATCTATTTGGTCTTGACTTCGAAAGCCTTGGGGCATGCGCGCGTATGTGTGTGTGTCCTCCTACATTAGGAACACAATTAAGATAAATTTAGCTGTCTCTCCCCCCACCCTCCGGTGAATTAGCCTCTTGACTCTTCCTGCCAGGTCTTGTTGCCGCTGACAACCATCAGTTGAATATCTTTCCAGTCGTAGATGTGAATGAATAAATGAATCATGTTTATTGTAACACCTGTAGCACAATACAACACTGGATCCCAGCCTGTTGTAGTTTGTTATCCTGTATATATTTTTCAACTGAGCTGCTCGTTTCTTGAAAATGTCCTAGAGCAGAGCTGCTCTGTTGTTTAACAAAATAATTTAGTTTCTCCTAGGCAGCTGGTCTGCTCTGTGTAAGTCCTGCCCTCTGAACAGAACAAAAGGGAAGCATTTGCCTTTATCTTAACATTTTGTCCCAGGAAATGAGAGTAAATGAAGGAGCAGCGTGAACATGAACAAGCCAAAACACAGTTAGCATGTAGAGTCCACCTTTTACTGATTTCACAATATTTATATTGATCTTCTGGTTTCCTTGAAAACAAAATGTATGAAAAGATGATCTAACTCCGCTTAATTATTGACTGCCAACAAAAGGTGAAGGCAGACAGTAATGTTATTCTTGTATGTGTGTGCTGTGTTAACTTTTGTAGTGAACTCGATTCAAGATGTCCAGAACAGCATCTGACAGTTTTTCACAGCACTTACTCTGGGCATGACATCTTTTATTTATTTTGTTTGACTTTTTTTTTTAAGGTGAATCATTTGAGAATCCGTTCTCATTTACAAACATGACCTGGAAATTTCATGAGATTGTCCATAACACTGTTTTCAAGGTTTGACCAGAGTGGCAACATTCTCAAGTTCACTGCAGAAATGTCCATCTCACTGGAACGACTCGTGTTAGCCTGGACATTTTTTCTTATTTCAAGAAGTCTTACCAAGTGCAATTTTGTTATTCCACTGGCAGATTATTTCACTTAATTGGAGAACATTCAGACTCAAATTAAGTGGGATTACGACAATAGGTCAGGGTAAGACTGTAGAAATGACTGGAAGTCACTGAACAGAAGAATAAGGATAGAAATACAAGCTGATGTGTGTGTATGTGCGGCTGCACTCAGTGTGTGTTTTTGTGTACAGGGAGGAAATGCCAACCTGCTGCAGCTGCTGAGGAGAAACAGTGAGGTAATACCACCTTCCTGTCTCTAATTTCACTTAGAGCTGCTGTTAACATGGAAACGGTCAAAACTCTGTCAACATCATTGTTGCCAACATCAGCTGAGAGTGCAGTTAAACTGAAGATAATGTTTCAGTGTCAGTGTGAGGTATTCTACACACTTTGCTAAGTCATGGAAAAAAAGCAGAATTGGTTCAGGCTATCTGAAGCAGGTGGCAGAAAAGCTCCCAGAAACATCAATGTAGCATAAATATATTTCACAGAGAACCTCGTTAAAGACTATCATGAATTTATTGTTACGTCATGAATTCATCAGACAATAAATCCACGGCGTAACAATAAATTAATTATAGTATTTCTATAAATTGTCTTTTTTTGTTCATCTTGTCTGGTGTATTGCTTGTTTTACTTGTCACTTAGAGTTTGTTGTTTGTGTTTGTGTCGTGGCAGTACATTACAGCCCAACGTGTTGTGTTTTCCTAGATCATTTTAGCATGCCGGCTGCAAAGAAAAGGTCAGCAGCCTGGTCTTCTTGTTGACGCTTTAAAGGAGAAAATGTCAAATTTTTAAGCTCACAGTCGGTTATGGTTTTGATCTTAAAGTCCACTTGCATAAAGCACCGCTGCCATAAATGATGCATGTAAAAGTCAGCGGCAGCAAAAAGGAATTCAACATGAAGTACCTTTCTCTAGTGAGCTGAAGGGAATTTTCTCCTCTGTGTTCAGTAATGAGAACACAGCAGGATGCTTCGAGGTCATACGACACTCATTGTTCTCTCTTTCTTCCAACAGCAGGTTCTCCACAGTGTCTCAAACCTGCATCTCCTGCTCAGCTCTCTGCAGGTAAGCCAGCTTCTGTACAAAGCACCCACGTGCTGCAGATCAGAAATGACACGATGCTACACTCTCAAGCTTTTTGCCATCACTGTGAATTTGAATAACTTCTACTAGTGCAAAAGAAATGGGAGCAATTTGAATTTAGACACATACACGGGAAGAGATGATGTGGTTTTAGAGTAGCAAGTGGTGTGTGTGCGATGTGATTGATTGTACCTCTGCTCATCCCAGGCCGTAGTGGTCCAGCAGGACAGTTACATCGAGGATCAGCGGCAGGTTCTGAGTGAGCGCTCCTCTTCTTGTGCATCTTTGTCACGGCACTCCTCGCGGCCCAGCTCCCTGATTGAACAGGAAAAGCAGCGCAGCCTGGAGAAGCACCGGCAGGAGCTGACATCCCTGCAGAGACAACAGGCGGCTCATGCTGAGGAGAGGAGGAAGAGGGAGCGGGAGTGGGAGCGTAGGGAGCAGCAGCTCTCCCAGAGAGAGGAGCTGGTGCACTTACAGGTAACAATTCCTCATCTTCCTCCGGCTTTGTTCCTCATTAGGCTCTGAGCAGATGTACTTCTTCATACAACTGCTGCCATTTATTTCCATACTGTGGGATGATTTAATGCTGAAGTGGTTCACACCCTTTACATCAAACATTACAGAAATGTTTGTGCAGTGTTTCCTGAGTTTTCTGTAGGAAAACAAGATTAATAATCTAACACCTTCTGCTTTTGCTTAGTATATCAATCTCAAAACAAGATCAAAAACACTGTTTTGGCAGGATAGTGTTTGAATTAAACAGAAACATGGTTTACATTGACTTTGAATGAGGCGCAATCACCAGCCTAAGTCAATGTGGTTTTATTTTTCTCAAGTGTTGTACAAGTCAGAAAACCTGAAAACACTCCAGTGTATCACCAACCAGTTCTTATTTCCCAACAATCAATCCTTGCACTTCCTATCCACTGCAGGAGGAGCAGATACAGACGCAGCAGAAAGAGCTGGAGGAGGAGAAACAGGAGCTGCAGAGCAGGAAGGAGGATTACCAGAAAGACCTGGAGAGACTCAGAGACGCTCAGAGAAAGCTGGAGAGGGACAGGGACGCTGTGCGGCGGCAGATCGATAAGATGGAGGAACTTCGTCTGACGGAGGTGAGCAGAGAAGCCTAGAAAAACCATTCAACTATTCTGACGATCCTGACAGAAAAAGTGCTCCTACCTGTTGGCCCTGATGCTACAGGTGAGAACTCAGACAGCTGGAAGGGGTGCAGAGTTTTACTCGATGGTACTTCAGCAGTGTTGAACAGCTCTTGGATGGAGCAGTGCTCAGGCCAATCCAAACAGTTTTCCAAAGTCTGAACGTGCAGATAACTAGTTTTTCACTTTTCATCGTGAACTCCTCTAAAAATTCAATTCAGTTTATTTGTATAGCGCCAGTTCACAACAGATGTCATCTTGAGGCACTTTACAGGGAAAAATAATATTAAAAAAGAAAGTCAGTAGGCCCAATTAATTATTCAAGATATTACAAAAGGTCAGTCTAAGTACAAGCTTTATCATAAAGGAAGGTTTTAAGCCTAGTCCTAAAAATAGACCGGGTGTCTGCCTCACAGACTAAAACTGGGAGCTGGTTCCACAGGAGAGGAGCCTGATAACTAAAGGATCTGCCTCCCATTTTAGTTTTAGAAATTTTAGGAATCAGCAGTAAACCTGCAGTCTGAGAGCAAAGTGCTCTGTTAGGAACATATGGACCAATCAGATCTCTGATGTATGATGGAGCTTGATTGTTCAGGTGAAAAGGTGAATCTTAAATTTTATTCTGGATTTTAAAGGGAGCCAATGAAGGGAAGTTAAAATAAGAGGAATATGATCTTTCTTTTTAATTATCATCAGAACTCTTGCAGCAGCATTTTGGATCTCTCTTAATTAACATTAAACCATCAAAACAGACACGTCTTATGCATATTCACTCACAGATGTCGACACCAGCTGCTCATACGTCTAACCTCCTTCTTGTTACTTTATTTTTGCAGAGAACTCCGTCTACAACATCCGACGAGTCCCTGTTTGCTGGCAGCTCCCAGTCCCTGGAGCTGGATCCTCTGGAGCTCTCCTCTTCCTCCTCATCCTCCTCCTTGCCCAGGCTGCAGCCCCAGCGCTCCAAAACCAAAGGGAAAGGCCTCAACCCCTTTGCCTTGTCCTCCACTAACCTCAGGGGCAGCGAGTCCAACAACCAAATCTCCAAGAGCTTCCTGCAGCTCGGCAAGAACAAGAACAAAGACGGCAAGAAGAAGAAGAAAAGCAAAGGGGGGAGCGCGCAAGCAGCAGGTAGAGGATGGAGGCAGCAGATGCATTCAGATGAATTATTAAGTGTTTTACAGTGAGTCACTGGGTTGAAGTGGAGTCTTTTTTTTACTGTCAAGGACACGCCACGTCAGACAGTGTTTCATTTTTATTGAAAAGAAGGAATGCGGTTGGATAGACAGCACGAGATAAAGGAGGGGAATGAATATGCCAGGTCTGCAGATGTTTTTACAAAGACAAGTTGTGCCTATGTTACAGTGCTCACTTTCAAGGTTTCCTGTCATTTTTTTCATGTAGCAAAGCATGCTGGGTACTCTGAAAGTAAAACTATTATCAACAAGCAGTCTTAAAAAGCTAAATTCACGTATCTGCTGTGTTTTGAAGATGATAGAAAACTGCAGTACATCTTTTTTCTTTTCAGAGACTCAGAGAATGAAACCGTGTGTGAACATAAGCTGCATTCATGTACATCAGAGAGAGAAGGAGACACTCCTGTGAGGCCAAACCTGTCTCAATATTTGATATCTACTGAGTTGTAATTAATAGAACCTTTAAATGAAGACTTGTCTTCAAGAATAGATTCACAGGTTCTCATATCTGTCAGGTTTCTTTATTTTTTTATGCAAGCCATAAAATTATCTGAAGCTAGCGTCATGTTTAGTAAAAGAGAAATCCAGTGTTTTCATAAGCCTGTAAATGGAGCTTATTGTGAAGGCCATTTCTGAGAATCAAGGCCTTTATTGTTTTAGTAGATAGCAGTGGTGGCTCATCCAATGAAACAGTTGAAGTACGTGATAAAAGTAGATAACAAGCTTCTGGAAAAAGAGAAATTACTGCAGTAGCTTTACATAACGACTAAAACCAGCTTGAAGATATTAAAAGTTTTATTTTTTAGGATTTTCAGTTCAGAAACTCTGAAATTCCTACCTAAGTTTATGAAAACTATCACAAAAGTAGCTTCATCCAAACCTACACAAAGTCCTAAATATTCTACACAGACAGTTGCGTGAAAATGCAGAAGCTTCTGATAATTTCTATGTGAAGATCACAAACTCTTCAGGGAGGATTTCACCGGGCTGGGACTGTAAAGTTTCCACTGTTGTCTCACTGAATTCTGTGTTTGCATCCAGTGAGATGTGGGGTCACATTTTGTGTGGACAGTTTTTGAAAAGTAAGGCTTGTTTCGTGTGTATGTTTTAAACAACTGCATTATCATCCATCTGTATGCTTTTGTTGTCCACATCGTACCCACCTCATCAGCCACTCCCACCTTTACAATTTAATCTGCTGGAGTGCACTTTTGAAATCAAGTTTTGGTCCTTTCTTTCAGAGAACTCCCATACCTTAAGACAGATCAGAGACGCACACAAACCAATTCAGGTGGATTTGAGATGAGTTGAAAACGCAAAAGACGGCTCTGATTACCTTGAGTAAAAAGTTGGAGCACAGCTGCTTTTAACACGTTTAAAACTCAAGCAACATGGCTGCTCCCCTCTGCGAATCTCACAAGTAAATTAAGAACCCTGCAAAAGTTGCAAGACATGATTGTTGTTCGTGAAAGAGTCGCAGCCCAGCGAGAGACCACCTTTATTTGTGACACC
>JAVKLF010000038.1:14923189-14938278 GCA_034783495.1 Millerichthys robustus
AAAAATTAGTTCTCTTTACAGACAGATTTGCACTGTCTGGTATTGTCCAGAAATATCCTGCTGCTCATGTCATCAGCCCAATTAATATTAAAGTATTCCTGAGCTGTGTCCACAAATGGTTTTAAGTATTGCAGTATGTCAAATGTTTTATTAAGAATTACGTTTCAAGTGGATATTAATTTATTTAGAATTCTGTATTAGGTACTTTCACTCTTTTTTTGCTGGTTCAGACGTATTTAAAAGTCTTTGAAGATACCCTTTGCTGCCAGTGTACATTACATGTCATGTGGTCAGTTTAGGCCCTCCAGCTCAACATCTTTGTACCTGTAGATAAGAGTCTATGTCCACCTGGCTGATTCATGTCAAGAATTCTTCTGGTGTGTATATATGTGTGTGTGCATCTAATCTGGGACCTGCCAACATACAAATAAAAGATTCTATTTTGCTGGCCTGTTCCAGTTCACTGGCAAGCTGATTGGATCAGCTTTCCTGCATCACTTCAGACGTACCATTGCCGACGTTCGGATCTGCCTAAAAGACCTGCAGAGTATGCCAGAGGGATTGACTTTGCCTCCAAGCCTGTGAGAGGCAAAATTCAGGAGATGCCAGCAGTTTGGTGGCTTAGCCCCAGTTTAATCTTTTTGCTTGTTGCCCCTCGTTGAGTCGTGCATTTTTATTAAGTCCCTGAGAAAAGGAACAGAGAACCAAGGCATGCATATTCACAGTGTGAGATGCCTCTTGGTGTCTACTGCTGTAACTAATTGTTACCGTGCCAATCCAGCCACATCTGTTGTGATTCTCTGAGCATCCATCTAGCAAATCGGAGCTCTAGCCAGACCAAATTCTATGACTTAGAAAGTATTCATACTCAGAGTTGACGCTGTTGTCCCTGTATTTAGATGGATTGTGTCAGGTAAAGAAGATAAACAGCGGGGCTGGAGAGGGCATCGATCACAAAAGGATTCAACAGCTGACTAGGTGTGTGCGTGAGCGTGTGCGTTCACTCGCATGAAGGTTGCTGGGGGAGCAGATGCTGGTCTGAACAGCATACAGAACACCTGCCTGAAATGACAGATCACCTGAGATTCTGCAGAGCTACGGCTTCCGTTCAGTCATGGTTTGATATGTCAGAAGAGGTGGTTTGACTTACTTTTTCACTGATGGATTTATGTTGCTTTACAAAGAGATAAAAGATTGAGCTGTGGCTTAAAATAGCCTTCTGAAGGCACTTACAGCTTATTGATGAGTAGACAGGACGGTGGCAGAAAAGACATGAAACAAGATCTTTTGTAGAAAAAAAATCGATGTACACATTGTGTGTTGTTTCAATTCAGCAAGGCATTGACCTTTTTATTCTACACATAAAACTCACTTTAAGCTTAAGAAGTTAGCTAAAAATACATGTGTTGTGTACTAGCTACATACATGTGATTACATTAAATTTTCATGCCTCAAAGCAGTTGACACGGGCACCCTAGATGGCAGCTCACTGCTCCGCTTGGGAAATGGGAAAAAATGCAGAGAAACAATTGTTTCATTATGGTGCACAGTATCAAGTTTTCTTTATTAGCTCTATATTCCTTTGTGAATATGTTTTTGCTGACGACATGGGACAAAAATTCCTCTCACTTTGTTGGTTACTCGCCTAAAGAAATGCCAGTCTTTCAGATACATGCTGCCTATTAATACACACTGGACGCCAGATCATTTTATTACCTTTCAAATGCTTCTTATAATGCCCACTCATGCTATTTAGAGTAGGTTGGTAAAAGCAAATTCTTTGACAAAGTTATTCAAGGGAAAAAAATATGCTGAAGTGTTGTGTCTCTGCTTTTTTCCCACTCCTAGTTTTTGACTATATTTGTGCTTCTTTGTCTCCATTAGACACATCTGAGCTGCAAAGTGCAAATGTAATCCACTGCAAAGTATAAAGGATGATCCTACATATTGAGTGCATATGTATGCACAATATATTACCTTGGCATGTGAAATGTTGGAGAGTCTGTGTGTTCTGCCAGGATCTTAATCCATTTTTGCACAGTAGTATGAGACAGTTACAGTTTTGGAAGCACATTAATGTCAGGAACATCGTGCTTCACCTGATCCCACAGGAGCTCAGTTAGATTCAGATGTTGGAAGTGAAAAAAAAAACAACATTTCTTCGTACTTCTCTGAAACATGTTTTTTTTATCCTGCAGGAATTCTTCTATTTGTAAGAGAAAACTGTAGAGTCTTGTTACCATTTGTCATCATCACATCATTAGAAACCAAATCTGTATGCAAACTGGGAGTTGTGCTCCATAAAGAAGATTTTCATTGAATAAAAAAAATAAAGATTAGATACAGAGGCTCCTGCTGAAGAAACTAAAGGCCAAGGATCAGATTAAATAAAAAAAAATGACACAGTGATCCGAACTATGTCTCCCAAATGGTTGATCAGGCTATTTATGTCGTTGATTAACACATCCTCCCTTCTGTCTCCTAAAATTCCCAGTTTATATTACTAACTTCTATATTCACTGCATGGTATCAAATAATATCACCTACTCAAAAACAGCTCTCAGTAGCTGTGATGTGTGGATAAGACAAGGTTGGGTTCATGTGAACCTGCATTTGAGTTATTAAAATTAAAGAATGAGAACATATGGGAATAAAAAAAAGTACAAAGAAAGGGAAAAAGCAGTCCTAGTTGTGAAGTCTATTTTAATTTCTTCCATCTAAATTTACCAACATTTTACTTTCATTGTAAATGGTGGCTTTGTCTTCTTTCTACAAGGGTGCCAGGACCTTTTTTTTAGCTTGACAGCTTGTGGATGAAATTATAGAAAGATGGCATTTGGCCTGATTGGGATGTAGTTTGGACAGCTGCCCTGACAGACGTTCTGCAGCCCAAGTTTTGAACAGGAAGTGGGCCAAGCACTGTGTTCCCTTCCCCATAGGCCTGTTTGACAAAAATCTCTGCATATGGACATGCATCCTGATATTTAGCATATTCATTGTTTACTTTTTGTCTCCAGATGCTACGGGTGACTCACTGAACCTGTGAAATGATTTTAAATTACGTTCAAAATGGAAGTTTTAATGCGTTTTTAAAAAGTTTATCTTTGGCCCTGAAATTATAGTCAATACTGATAAGGAACATTAAGTCCGTAAGGATGTGAGTCCTCCCTCCTCATTCATCATTATCCAGATTATGGCACAACATTATCAGTGTATCTCCTATATGAAGACATCCCCACATCGTCTCAGATTCTTTTGAAAGGTCATCATCTGCTGGAGTTTGATTTATTTCTGCAGCAGCAATCATCCTGGTCACCTTTTGCAATTGAGGTTTTATGGTTTTTCTGCTTTGAAGGAAAGTGAAGGATACAGTGTGCAGTCAGTGGAGCCTGCAGTCCTTCCTCTCCTCCATTAGAGTGGCAGGTATTAACAGGTTGCCGGTTCCAATAACCCCAAGTTTGAACGGTCAGTGACACGTTCGGAAGAGCAAATGAGCCAGTGATCATTGTCACCTGAGGCTGTGGCGTAAACACAACGCCCCCTAAAGTGTTAGAAAAAAAAAAACATTTGAAGCTCAGATTTAGGACTTGTATTTTATATCCTCGCCCTTTTGTTTGATGGATCTCAGTCAAATGTGCTAAAATATTTAAAACACTTTCCAAAAACTGCTTACTGTGCAAGGTAGAAGCCACAAAGCAAGGTTTTGCCATGTGAGATGAATCAAAGACTTGAAGCACAGCCAAATGATCCTGGAGAACATAAAAGAGCCAATCGGATTAGAGAAACGAGCATCTGGTCATCCAGATGTTTCAGGCATGTGTGTTAAGGTGGAGCCATAAGCTTCAGTGTCTTTGATTAAAAAGTCAGTGCTTATTTACCTAAAACTCTTCAGATATCTGGCAGCTCAGAGACATCAGACTGTACGGGGAAAATTAAGTCAAGTCAGATTTATCTATAAAGTGCCTGTGGCAAGAAAAATAGCCAAAGCGGGTTTTCAAAAACTGGAAATTTATAAGAAAAAAACCCATAAAACAGGGAAAAACACTAAATGAGTAAGAAGCTCCCTGAGTGTGTGTGTGTGTTTGAATTTTAGCTGGGTTTCTCCCTGTTTGTTATTTTAATCCAAAGACGGCCATTATTCTGTGATGTCTGACACGAACAGATTAACCTTTATCACAGCAATGCAGCTAACTGGACAAACGTAGACAGCTCACCAATACAGAACAAGCAGAAAGGGCACTTAAAGCGCTGCTTCAAATACCACCATCTCAGTGATTAAGCCCTTTCCTTGTTGAGCCTTGCGGCTAGACCCTTTCAAATCAAGGCAATGTTAGTTAAATATTTCCCAGGCCTTTTTCCTTCTACCTGTGTTAGCTGAAGTGTCTGTGTAAGCTCTCAGGACCTGACAATACTTCAAACGGAGCAGCAAAGCACCCGTGAAGGTCAGTCTCTTTTGCGAGCAGGTTTCCTTTCATACAATATTCATCAAAGTCTAATTTTATATGAAAGAGAGATGACATGTAGAGCTTAAAATAGGGAATGTCAAATGGAAGAGGATGAACAAAGACTGCAAAGAGTCCCAGAAGATGTCATACTGTCTAACTATACAAATGTTTGGACACAAACTTTCCTCTGAGTGATCTGGTTCGACTCGAATCAAGCTCATCAGAGGAATGTGGATAAAAATGTTTCCTTTGATGATTTCCATGTACCTAAAAGGAGCAAGAGCTTCTTTCCTCTTTGCTCCTTCTCAACAAAAGAGAAGCTGAGGACTATTTTACCGCACACGTTAAAGCAGTCTTGCAGGATAAGAACGACGGCTAAATGTCTACTTGAACTGCCTTAAACACATCTGTGTTTGAAGTGCTCATCTTGAATGCAGGGAAATCTTTGACATATATGCCACAAAAACCTCAGGACCCCATCTCCCTCCTTTACATACTCAGTAAAAATAACCACAGATGAAACTACACCTGTACAAACGGACGTCCCTGAGCTTGTTGGAGAGCTACTTTTCTCCCAAAGCATATGGCTGAGAGCCACCTGCTCCGACCGCACCTGAAATGCAGAAAGATTTAGCTCGCTTCAAACTGAGATCAGACGCTCAAGCTTTGCCTTGTTGCTGGTGTTTAAGTTTTGTTTTGTTTTGCTTTTGTGGATGTGCTGATTTGGTTGTTCAATGTCTAAGCAACCGATATTAGAAGTGTTGCATTGTACTTGGTGTGATCTTACACTCCCTCATACAGTTCACATGAAGTTATAGTAGCAGAAGATACAAGTTTTAAGAGTTATTAGTTGGTAGCACTAAGTTTGAAATCTCAGACGTTCCACACCTTTGTGTGATACATTATTTGTGATAACGTGTGAATGAAAATGAAATGCATTTTTTTGGTAAAAGCCTATGTAACACGATAGATGAAGTTGACCCATTTTTTCTGTCTGTCAATTCAGACAGCAAAACTTTATCCATATGGGATAAAAAAAATACGTTTTTTTGACCAGATAGTGCAAATTGAGTTAATCTCTTGGTTGACGCAGTTTGTGCAGTTGAAGATAAATCCAAAATATAAAGACCAAAAGCAGACGTGCAACCTGGCAAACTTGTAGGAAAAATTTAACTCTTTAACTTGAACAGGACTAACAGTAAAGCAGAAGACACTAATGCACACACAACAATCTGAAAAACAACTGAAAACCTTTTGACATCAAGTTTTACAAGAAAAATAACACTCTTACGCTCATTAACACGTGCACAGATGTAGACATACAGTACATACACATGAAACAAGAAAAAACAAAACAAATGCAACAAAAAAAACCCTGTTTTTTTAAACAACCTGAAATACTTTCAATAGGTTATATTACAATCAAATATTTCCTTTCTTAAGTATTAACTTGTTCAGCATTCGCTGGCCTTGATCCAAATCCTGTCAGAGGCTGCAATTTGGTCATTCTGGTAATGTCTTTGACTAAAAACTGATTAGGTCGGCAGCTTCATCAAAGGTGCCATTAAAGTCAAAGAAAAATGGCTCAACTGGATGTCCACTCATATTGAAAGAAGATACTTTGCTGCAGGCTGATTTGACGTCTACATCGCCTTTCCAGATGACTTGCTTCATGACATCAAGTCCAGTGAGTCTTCATTTATTTACTTGAGTTGATAGCAGCTATTCAAAGACAAATGGTCTGTTTCCAAGATAATAACCACCGAAATACCGAGCTCCCCAAAGTCTCTAGACAAAAGGATGACAAGTTTAAGGCAATCTTTGATTCCTTGACCTCAACAAAACGGGTTTAAGGTGTCTCTTTTGCTTTTGCAAACCTCTTTTCTTTAATATGACATTTTTATTTTGATGGGAGAAGCCCTTTCCTGCTTGACAGTGCCTAAATAAGGGGTCACTGAACAGCATGATGAGACTGAAAATGATGTGAATAAAATGTCACCAGACATCAGCACAATCAATAACATTTATTCTAAACCTATCGCAACCACACAAAAAAGAATATCTCAGGAACGATGATGTCAAATCACGCCAGAGACTTCAAAAATCATCTCGCTTTTAAAAAGGAACTTTTAAAGGAACAGTTGGTGAAAAGCAACTCACAAGAAAACATAAAACATGTTGATAGAAATAGCTTTTTTTAAAATTGATTGTGTCACTAAAGTTTTATTTTTCTGTTGAAGTGATCGTAACCTGCAACCAGGAAATAAATATTATTATCTCAATAAATGGTCCCAATAGAGGCTTGTAATACATTTATTTTAGATGGACGATAGCTGAAATATAATCCTATAAAACAACCACAGTTTCATCATTCTGCCCAGCAGAAGTAGATTAACCAGATCAGCAGGTTTTAGGAGTCTGAATAATTGATTTTAACCCAACGCAGCGTAACATAACACAGCAAAGACTGTAAATACACCATCAAAGAAAACATGCTGAATTTAGAGCTAATCCTGACAGTCATTTAACCAAAGTCTGATCAACATCAACATAGTTTCAATTAGCTATTAAAGCAGTAAAAAATACTTTTACTGGTCATTACAGCCACATGCTCTAGTACTGGCAATAAATGTTGGTCATGAACTTTTATGTTGACATTTATTTGTTACAAAGAATTAAAGGTTTATTATTTGTCAATGCTACAACGTATCCTGCAGAACAACCAGCATGTTGGAATTATTTCACAAAACATAAACAAAACAGATTTATTCTGTGTACATTTTGTTCTCGGATAATGAAACTTGATCACTTTAATTAACCTTTATTCTGTCACACAACATCCATGAGCTTTGAACATTTAGTTCAGCAAAACATCAACAGATGTTGCATCAAAAACTAATAAAATTGCTTTAGTAACATATAACAAATACACTAATGTAGTGTGCTTAGCCTAATAAAATATATAATATATATAATATATTTATTAAAATAACAAGCAATAAATAGGCAAATACAGCAACTGAACAGATAACCAAAAGGAGATTAACAAGTATAGCTTGTTAACATATATAATAAAGTACTTAAAAATTTTAAATAATATATTTTTAAACATTATAGTCACCTATATGTTTACATATTATTAAGATTGTACTTTAACTGCCACAATAAGCACTAAATTACAAATATAATGTGAATATTACAAATAATTTTCATTTATCATATCTTAAGGGAATAAATAATGCCCACGGTCTTGCATGAATAAGTTTTGAAGAAATTCTGTTAGGACTCAGTAAGTCAACGAGATGACTGTCAGCTACTACCACCCCAGATTTCTGCTCAATGAGAGTTTCATTGGTCTGTATGAAATATTTTGCTTAGCACACATTCAAACACACGGGGACACACATGCAAGGTAGAAGACAAGCTAGCTTCCACGCCAAAATGTCTGATTACAGTTTCATATTAGGCACAATTTTGCAGAAACATCTCATCAGTTCTAGTGACCATTAAAAGCGATGCACATTTTTAATAAGTCTATCATTAAGTATTATTTTCAGGTTTTATATAATCTTTTGTGCCATTTCTATTTTGCTGAGAGACAACATGCATACCACCTTTATTACAAGCACGAGTTAACAGAAGTTTCACCACCTGCATCACATTTCATTACATTCCAAATGCAAGTGGAGGTTGCCAACAGGAAATGGGGCCTGGAGGCTGTGTAGTGATCCAGGTCTCTGGGTCTGAGCCGTGCACAGCACAGGAGACAGGAGGCTGAGTTAAGGTTCTTTCCAGTCTGTGTGGAGCATCATTGATGAACGTGATCTGTGTGTTCAACGTTAATCAGGCGCAGAGGTCACTCTGCTGGGCTGGCCACATAAAAAAAAAAACTGGAGAGAAACAACACTGAATCCATTTAAACAATTCTGTTCAGAGCTTTGGTGCTTGGAAATGCTGCTTCACTACCTCATCTCACTATTACATTTCATTTTTTTGTTCTTATGGTATCTTACAGTATCCAAACGGCTGATTTTAATTTTTAACAATTACATTAAGGTAAACTGTCCAGACTTCAAGCGGATTGAATACATAAATACATTTCTATAAAGGAAAGGGCATTTATGTACAGATAATCAGAAAGACCATCCATCCCTTCCTACATTTACTCCAAATGCACATCATGTACTGTTTGCGAGCGATATGTTCTGGAGAGTTTTTATTTATTTATTCATGTATTTTACAAAGAGAATACATGTTGTTCTAAACAATGTTAAACTGCAATTATTTACTCAAGATTAGCAGTGAAAAAAAAAGGAAAAAAAGGTTTGTATTTGTTCTCTCTCGTAGTTCTGCACAGCCTCAGCGCTCTGGTTATCGCGGTGACTTTGCAGAGTTCATTAATTGTTCCACACCAGAGGCCTTTGAATCACGTTGTCATTTTCTAATTTGGTTTAGGCTGCTTTTAGCTATACTTCCTCACTTTGTTTTCCAAATCTAATTAGAGATTGCAAAATGAGCAAATATAACAAATGACTCATAAACATAATGAAACAGATGACAAAATAATAAATGCTGCTTTTCTGGTACATCTGAAAGTACACACTGACAACATTTGTGTGTTTTTGTGTGTAGCATTTAAAAAGATTCCAAAGAAGAAGGCCGTCCATGCAACAATAGCACACAAAAAAAGGTTATTGCAGATATTAAACCAACCAGATATTTCACTGTGGGAGTTTAGTTTAAGAAAAAGTGTTATCTTGGTACTGCAATATTTACCACAAAGAGCTCTAGCGTCACAATATGTGATCTCTTCTTAACAATAATTTGCCTTTCTGCAGTCTTCATTGCTTATTAAATCTGGTGTGAAAAGCATAAAACATTTACTTCCTACCAGAGTCACAGAAACTAAAAGTTCTTGTTGCTTTTTGTCTGTTTTAACACAAACAATCAACTCCAGTAATTAACTTTGTCTGAGGGGGACATAACGTGTAATTTCAGCTAAAATTGTTTTAAATCATTGTTGGTTTGTTTTATAGTTTTAAATGATTATATTTTATACTCTTTTTCTCACTATTACAAGGCTAAAAATGGCTGGTATTTGTGAAAAAGCAGAGATTAAGACGTTTCATTTGTGCTTTCCTGCAGATACATCCTGCATTATTTTCTATCCCTGCAGGAAGTGTGGAAAGCAGCGCCCTGCTGGGTCTCCGTCTCCCTCCTCTTCAGCAGCACAGACTTTGCACATAAGAGCTGCACACATGCAGATTCAGTGTTGGGTCTGGTAAACATGGCATATCATCATGTATTTTGTAGTTTTATGTATTTTTATACATGTTTTTTCCATCTTATTAAAGCGTGTGCACGTTAAAAACATGCACCTCTCTCAGCCTGTCAGTGGGTTAAAGCTTTCATATAGTGATCAAATTTTTTTTAATGTTTTCTAAAACCTAAGAAATTTGTTGAATATTGTATATTACTGCAATTTTCCGAATGCAAGCCACAACTGGTCTTGAACATTTTGAAAGATTCCGTACAAATCCAACAGGCAAAACAAGCCCCAGTTTGTGTCTTCATCACTCAGTTAATAGTCTGTGGAATGCAGACAAATGGGTTTTCAGACCATGCTGCACACAGTGGTTCATATTATAACTCGTGATGATGAGCAGGAGGCTCTACATCAGTTAACATCCACAAGACCAGTTTTCTCGTCTAAAAGAATTCAAACTTACAATAATTTTTTTGTGTTTTTTTCTCTAATGTAGGCTTCAGATTTGGTTTTAAAGTAAAAAAATATCCATAATCACTTTTGTTGAGTTTTCCAGGACTTCAACAAAAATGTTCATTCCAATTTTTTTAACTTGTTTGTCTGAAACGGATTTTAATAATCAAAGCCTTAACTGGAACTTTTACCAATCAGTTTCTAATGGTTTAAAACATTATCACTACTTAAATCTCTTTTAGATTGGTTGGTTCTTCTAGACCCAAACTGAAGTGAGAAGGGGTTTGTGGATTAATTTTGGACTAATACTTAAAAAATATACAACTGTTTTAGCAAAGAACATCAATTACAATTGATTGCTGATGCTCCAACTGGCCCAAAACATTGCAAAAAAACTTATCCTTACATCAATATGAAGCGTGACATTTAACTTTTAATGAACAGAATTTGGTTCTGTTTAAAAATGCTTATATTTTGAAGCAATTATTTTTTTGTAATGAAAATGGTGATGGCAAAATGGATCTGTCATTTAATGTTATAGACACAGAAAACGATCTCAGATAAAGCCAAGATGCTGCGATTAATTGAGGATTTTTCTTTTATCTTGTTAAAGTGTTTGAATTATGTATTTACTCAGCTGGTCCTTCTGTGGATCAATCTTTTAGTTTTAATCCTGTCACAACTTCTGAAGCGTATAGGACTCTCAGATTCAAAGACATTAGAAACGGGACCGGTTCTGATAATCTGGAGCTGCAGAAGCAGATTTTATTGTTGCACTTGTGACACCATCTTTTCTCTGGTGTTTAAAATGAAGACTATTTTGCATAAAACTTGTCTTTGTTCTTTATGTTTTCTTTAAGAAGAATTATCTTTAAAGTGCCTGACCTATAGAGGTTTTTCACATTACTTGCGAGTGAATAAAAGGAGGACTTCTTTATCCATAAATAATCTTAGTAGACGTCAAACAGGTTTGAAAGCAGAGCAGAACGGCAGCCTTTAAAACAAATAATTTATTTAAACAGTTTAGAAAGAAATTTCCTCCCTGCAGCTCTTTTTATTGATCTAAGATATTTGACTATCACTAAAGAAAACCTTGTTTGTGTAGTAATCATGTCTGTGCACAGCTGGAAGGTCTCTAAATATTTGAAGCCACGAGCATGCTGCTTAGAAATCACTCTTGAAACCACTTTTTGGATTTAAACAAACTTGATTAAAGATAATACCAAATTGTATTTAATGTTAATGCTGTAATAATGAACAGAACTGGACTTTATTTATTCAGACTTTCTATTCATATACAAGGTGTTTATAATATTCTAGCATAACACAATGTTCCCAAATGTAAAATCAAATTTCCTGAAACTTCTGCCAGTCATCCCCATTCTGAGCTGTGATGTATATAAATAGTGAACCAAACAAAAAATGTAAAGGAAAAAACTTTTTTTCACTGATATCTGTTGATGAATAACTTTATGTCAATTTTAGGTCATAAAGATGTTATGTACAATGTCACAATGCTTTTATTGAAATGGATGTTATTTATGTTCTCAACCCTGTGAGGCTCTTTGCTCTACTTCAGGTATTAAAAGAGATATCCTGTTTTTGCTTTACTTATCTTTTTTTTTTAAAGAATTTTGTTCCAGCAGCAATCTATAGTCTATCTATAATCTCTATTTTGTCAAATTAATAAAAAAATAAAAAACTCCTGAACTGCAATTGCAAGTTTTTTAAATTTATTTTATCAACTGAAAAGAAACAGCCACATCATGCATTATTTTTCTTTTTTTGAACATGTTTTCCTGCTTTGTGAGCCCGTTATCAAGCGGTTACAAAAATATTACATTTAAAATTGCAGCTCTCTCTATTATTTTCTATTTGTAAGCAACAAATTTCCAGAAACAGTTTGTCTGCTAGTTTTTAATAAATTGATTTGTGTTTTCAGTCGATTTATTAAAGTACTGCAAATGTTCAACTAACAGCCCTTTTTTTCTAACTTTAATATGTTTTTTTTTTCTTTTCCTTATATTCAGCAAAAGAAATGGGACCAAAATGTGTGTCCTTCAAACAGAGTACCTATAATAAAAGGCCTTAAAATAGTTAAAATTGTTTTTTTTGTTATGTGGGGCTGCATCACAGGCATTTTTTTGATTTTAAGCAAGGTTTGTAAGTTGTTCCTAAGTTATTCATAGGTCAGACTTAAGTGGATCAGCAAACAAAATTAAATGATCTTAATTTTACAAAAGTAACAAGTTAAAAGATAAAAAAAGACAGAAAATATGCCAAAACAAAACTTTGCAACTATTCCTCAATACCTTTTCGAAACATTGAGAAAAAAAAAAAAGAAAATAATTTTAAAGCTTGCACAATTTTAGCAACGATTAAGTTTCTGAAAGGTCTTCATTCTGCATGTTGGTGTTTCTGGACATTTGTTGAGGTTATATAAAAAATATGTGTAACAAAATGAGTCATCACATCCAGGAAGCTGCTGATTCCATCTTTGTGTTTGGGATTCCATTTGCTCCAAATAGGGATATAAAAAAACATGCAGTATTAGACCATTTGGCACTTTTAGGCTTGATGGCTCGAAGCACGCAGTCATGCATTCATTTCTGGCCTGCCTTTATAAGTGCCTGGATCTACTGAGCTGCTGATTTAACACACTGTGTGAAAGAATTCATGCCCCCCTTTATTATGTGCCGAGAATAGACTTGCTGTTTTTATATTTATTTATGGACTTAATTTCCATTTCTTAAAAATAGGGCCTGAACACTCGCTTAAGGCTCGACAACTGTTGAACAGCTCTTCGATTGTGGAAGTCAGAATGTTCCTGGGTGACTTCTTTGCTCAGTCTCCATCTGGTATTCATCCAACAAACCTTTGACCCTCCAATCACTGGACTACTTCTATAACCTCTAATACACAGCTGCTCCAATTTAGATAAAGCATAATGTCCTGAATTATTCCCCACTGGGAGATCATCTCATATAAATTACCACTATCATCTTCATGAGTCTTAATGCGGTTCCATCCACACCACCCAGTGATATTACAGATGTAGTTAAATGTTACCATCATTAATGGAAAGCAGTAACACTCACTGTGCGGCTGCCCAACTGCATTCATCAGTACAGATCATTTGTTATGCTCATCATGTCATCCATCATTCTCCTCCTAGAGCCCCACGGTGTTAGTACCTCAGCTTAGAATAGCAACTATAACACCAGACAAGGATTCGACTGACAGAGCCATCTTTAGGAATCAGCTCCAGACTGTCTGACTGACTGGTCTGCAAGGAGACGGACCATCTGGCTGACTGATTTTGTTATTTAAAACAAAATAAAGATAACATTTTGAACTCTTCATTCAGGAGCTGTTTGTCTCCTGACATGAACAGCTTCCTTACTGGCTGGCTTGATGTTTGAAGGACTGACTGACTCTTGCTGGATATTGAGCAAATCAATTTCAAGGAGAGCAGTCGTATGTTTTGTTGAGAACCAAGACTGGTTGGTAAAAAAGTACACTAATTACCACCAGAAGGCACTGATACTAGTTTTGTCAGGTATACTGCTTTCCTATTGCCCTCTGAATGCAGATTACATTTCTGCTGAGGGAGCAGACCTCCTCTCTGACCTACAGATGAAACCTCAGCTCCTCTCTTTTTTTTGTTCCTACAACACAATTCTCAGAGGCTCAGAGGGAGCATGGATGAAAGATGGATTGGAAGGGAAGCAATGGAGCTGTTGACTTTGTTGTAATTAAAGAAGACAAAGACGGGGGTTGTTAATCAGGCAGAAGAAACACCACTTTTTGTGAATGGATAGGAATGCTGTAGGCTTTCAGCTTCTGGATGAATTACAGTCCTCTCACTGTATTAAATGGGATCATAAAACCTGCACGTTTCACAGGGATTATACTCCTCTTTGAAAAAAGATCAATACGTCTTTCAGTTCGCAAGGCTGCACAAGGGGAAAAAAAAAGAGTTTCATAAACTATTAATGGTGTCAAAAAATCTTGAAAATAATCTTCCACATGTTTATCAGGGCTCTTCATATAAATCTTAAAAGTAAGCATTAACTATTTGTTCATTTGGCATTTTTCTTTAATCTTTGAATGATCTGAGAGACCATAGTGATTAACTGTCAAGCGCTGGTTTGGCATCTTAACTCGGTACCTCCAAAGAGAAGAAGTCTCAAGCCTTGTTAGGATGAGATGGTCTAATTAGCAAACAGGAGCAGGGAGAAAGTGAAATGATGATGCATCAGAACTCGGTCTGTATCTTCACTGAGGATTACCGGTCATTACCCCTCTGTAACTGCCCACTTCCACAGATGACAAAACTGCTAGCTTAAACACAACAGCAGCTATGGTACAGGTGATTTTATTGGTCTTTAGTAATGTGGGTGACTATCAACTTTATTATCTGCACCATTTAGTATACTAAGAGCTTCAACACCACAACACATCATTCAAATATCTAAATCAACCATACAGCCTGTTCACATTTCCCTCCAGATGGTTCACAACACAAGTACGGCCCAAAAGAGCAGGTAAAATGTTTTGTATTTAAGCAAATCTTGGATTCATTTGTTATAGGAGGCCGGGTAGCTAGGTGGTCAATGCCAAGATCTCATACTCCTAAGGCTGCAAATGTGAGCCCAGGTTGCATCAGGAAGGGCATTTGTCACAAAACAATTGGCAAATCTTTGTTGCAAGCGATGAGCTCTGCAGAAGAGAGAGGTCCACAGAAAAACAATACCCCTTTATTTGTTATGAGAGCAAAGCATCTATCCATCCATCCAGCTGGTTACTGTGCAAGAAGTGGACAGATTGCAAGTTCAACAACTGCTTGGTGGGAGGAAACCAGAGGATCTGTTGAAAACCCAAACATGCGCAGGAAAAATATGCAAACTTTCACCCAAAAGACT
>JAVKLF010000038.1:15014530-15026921 GCA_034783495.1 Millerichthys robustus
GCTAATTGGTAACTCTAAATTGTCCCTAGGTGAGAGTGAATGGTTGTTTGTCTCTATATGGCACTGTGATGGACTTGCTACCTGTCCAGGGTGTACCCCGTGACTGCTGGATATGGGCACCAGTGACCCCTGTGACCCTGAAAGGAAGAATCGGGTAACAGATAATGGATGGATTTTATTTTAAGACCTATTTAAAAAAAACTGAATAAAACAGAGAGACATAAAGCCTTATTTTTTAAACAGAACTGCTAAAATATTATCTTGCTAAAATGACAAATGACAATTCACTCCGACTCTCTTCAAAATAGTCAGTTTTCTCCCATTTCCTTCCATTTTATAAAGATGACTGTGATGTAGCCTTGTTGTCGTTGGTCTATGGCTCCACAGGAGGTGAATACAGTATTTAGGTAAGAGGCACTCATCCAGCAGCTGATAGCTAACAAAAGGCCTCTGGCATGAATTTCACAGCAGCACTGGGGCTGTGCATCATCTGGCATGGGTGGAAAACTGCGACATGAAGGACAGCTTTCACTGTTAACTCGCACTGGGTTTTGACTCCTAACACAGCCGCTGCTGGCTGAATGCTGGCCCGTGTGTCTGCAGCTGCCTGATTCCTTTCTGATGAAGCTCGCTTTGTTAAAAGAAAAAAAATGTTTAGAAAAAGGCAGCAGGAAATAAGCCAGGTGCTTCTTTTTACTGAAAACTCTATGTTATCACTCTTGCATTCACAGTCGCAAGGTGTCGGTGGGTTTCTTTGTAACAAGTGAAGACATTTTCAATTTCACACATTTTCTTTTCAAATGGCTGTTTATGTTTTAGAACATGACTTCATTTTGCAGTGACAGCTGAAATGACATTATAATTAGTTTAGCTTATAAATAGACAGAGTCTGGTTTTACATGACTGCAACACGTGCTTTAAAGTGCAACACCCCAATCAACACAGACTGCAAATTACCCATCATCCACTGAACCCCTATTTAAATTTCACGTGAAAAAAACAAAACTTTTTTTTCTCTGTTACTCTCACCCTTTCTGATTAATGCGCAGGTGATAATCTGTTTTAGTTGTTTGACAGAAGAAAACTGATATTATTCTCAAAAGTAAATTTGCCAAGTCTGTATTAAAGTATCAAGGTTTAGCTTTCACTTCTGTCCATATGTGGTTATTTTGGGCTTCAAACCGACCAATTTGGCAACAAACAGGTACACATTTAGGACTTTAATCTGCTCAGAAAAATGGTCGCCAATTGAAGATTTTTTTTTTCATTTTCTTTAGAATAATTTTCAGCTATTGATAAGCAGATATGCAAGTAAACTTAGCACAAAAAGTAAAAATAAAAACTTGTTTGGTAGATTATTTTTTGTTGTAACAATGTTTCTCTGGAATAAATCTTATACCAAGCAACTATTTGGCAGCACTGGGGGGTACAAGAAACTCAAAACGAGTACCAGTAGCGACAGCAAAAAAAACAATTTTTTTAAATTTATGCAACCCACATACTCAGATCTACTGCTCATCACACAAATGAATGTTCTTTACAAATGTGGCATCATTTAAAAGGGAAATTAACAGGCTTTCCCACAGTAAAATATTTTTTTGCCAAGCGGTACAGTTACAACATAGAAATAATCTACAAAACACAAATGTCCTTACTTTTTGTGTTAAGTATAGATAGATAGTTTATTGATAACCTAAGGCACCTCTTTTTTTGGTACTCAGGAACTTTTGTAGTTCATAGAGCTGCTTTTGTGGGGTCTTTTAAAAAGGCCAACTTCTGAGCGAACTTCATTCTTAGACCGACAGGAATCGTCTGAGACACAGCTGAACAGTAACTGCTTGAAGCCACTTGATTGTATGGCGTTTTCTTCAGATAATTTAAAAATTTGGCTGGATGGTAGTGAAAACATGAACCTAAATTCAACAGAGAAATGTAGACGTGATTTTCACTCATCTGCTGCCTGTTACGTCACCACCAGGTTCCTATCTATGGTAAGAATGCAGCGAGAGGAAAAGCCCCTGAGGGAGCTCTCCAGTTTCCATTATTCTCAGAGAGCCCTTACAGATATTCTGGTCTAAAAGCAGCTTTCATCACAAAGTTTCACACGTCCAATCTAATGATATTAAGCCCATCCAAATGTTCTATTATATTTTCAACACAATGGCAACAACACTCATCCATGTCTACTAAAAGTTAACACAGCTGAAGTACTTCTGTGGCTTAAACTATAATATCCTGCACTATCGAAGCCTGCTAATATGTATAGGCTAGGTGTCCCTCATCAATAAATTTAGCTCAAGTGCCAGGATTTTTCTAAAAAAAATAGCTTTTGTTTTCAATAATTATGGCCGTTGTTCAAAAATAAGAAAGGCACTGTTGTATTTTAGCTATCAAATGCTAAAAAGCTAAATGAGGCAATGCTGAGGTTACTAAAGAAATAAGTGCAGACACAAAACTGGCTATTTGACAAAGGTTCAAATATCAGCAACAACACAGTACCTTAAAAAGGGCTGTTTGCTTCTAAATATGAATATACCTGACCTTTTAAAAATGTAAAAAAAAAAAAACATTTCCAAAAACCTTGGGTATAATTTTTGACATGTTCACCTCCGACACATAAATAAATACTGTTGTCAGAGTTAGTTTTTTCGAGCTGCAGGCTCTTGCCAAGGTTGAGTTATTTATTTCATTTACAGGCATTGAGAAATTGATCCATGCCCTCATGTCATCTCGACCACTGTAACAGCCGTTACCTTGGTATTAACCAGTCTATGATCTCTTGTTGTAAACTTGTCAAAAACACTTCAATTTGACTCCTGTTAGCAAATGCAAGAGTGACCTTATCTAACCAGTTTGGGCTTTTTTGCACTGGTTTTATGTTCATTTTAGAATTAATAATAATATGTTATTGTTTCTTTTTAATAAAGAAGAGTTAACATGTTGTTACTTCTCCAGCATTGGAGCCACTCCTAACAGGACACAAGGGTCCTGGATGTACTGAGGAACCAATTTAATTTACAGAGGAGATCAGGGTCTGGCTATTGGAATACTTTAACTTTAAAACAGTATTAATTCCATGTTGGAATTTTTAAACACATTTAAAAATATTTTTATTCTGTGGTAATTAAACCATTGTGTTAGGAAATTGTTCTTTTTTGTCTCATAAAAAACATTTTATTTGGGTTTTTTTTGGCTGCATTTTTTAAATATTTGTGCTTTCATAGCTGCTCTTTTACATGTACAGCACTTTGGTAAACACCTGTTATTTTTAAATGTGCTCATAAATATATTTGAATTGGTATAAAACATAATGTTACCTAATGAGAACTGGAAACTGATACAAAGACGTTATCTGCTTTTGTAAAATCAAATTTGCTCGCTGCTGCATGAGCCAAATAATAAGCAAATGAAAAAAAAAAACAAACACCCACAGTGTGTTGCCCACACACAGTGGTGCTTTTTGTTCTTTGCGTAATACCTGACTAAATGTAGCTGTTGTTGAGCTAGCTGCAAAAAGGATCCTGACTGTCTGATACACAATGAACCAGAGTTTTGTGGAAAGGCTTGTTTGGCCTTGAAAGTATTCCATTATGAAATGAGGCTATGGTGAAATTAAAATAATTAAAACTGCTGTGAAAACTAGGGCTGATAAAAAAATTAATTCCACTTGAAAGTGTTATTTTACCTCCACCTATTGTTGTACAATGCAACGTATTTATCTAATAAGAAACACAGTGCGGCTCCATGCAACATTTATAGAATTTACGGATAAAACTGATTGATGTCTTTTGACGACGGCTTTCCCCTAAGCAGAACCCCAGTGTTATGGCTGGATTAAAGTTTAAGCTCTAAGTGCATTTAAGCACTAAGTACTTTACACTTGCTGCCTGGGGGAGTTTTTTTTAAAGTCTTCACCAGCTATATTTGACATCTTAGAGAAGATGAGGCATGCTATCCTCTCCTAAGCTGTTATTCCCTGTAGATGCAGGACAAATTGTGTTTCTATAAAACCAGAAAACCCCTTTATGTAAGTTTTATTGGGACAAATGCTGATGATTTAGGTTTGTTTTATGCCACAGCCGAAACACTTTAAGCTTGGTCCTCAGAGAAGGGAATCAAATAATCATCATGCCCTCGCCCTGACACACTCATGGGAAGTTTGGTGCTCTAAAATACTCTACTTTATGTGTCTCGTGTAGGTTTAGTTATTTTGTCTTGACAGAAACAGAATAAGTACACAATCTCATCTAATTTTAAAACTAATTTTAAGGAAAGATGGGTAATAATGTGCTTGCCTGTGTTTGTGTGTGTATTTGCTTGTCTGTTAGCAAAATATCTTATGCACAACTGAATAAAATTTTAATGAAACAGTTAGAAAATAAATAAGATAAAGGAATAAAAATTGGATGTACTTGTACACCATTTAACTTTTCTCAACATAAAAGGATTTTAGTTTAAAACGGGCAGCAGGCGATTTCAATTAATTAAGTAGTTTCCATTTTGCTTCTTTTTTTAGTTAGGCTTCAAAGAACATTTGGACTTTAAGTAACAAACAAAAGTAGGTTGTTTGAATTTAGTTAGCTCACCTGCAGGGCAGTTTCTTCTTAATCACATTATATTCATGGAATCATAGCCTTTGAACACAATAATGTCGTTCAATCAATCTGCTTTCCATTTACGTTCATTTACGAGCTTTCATATTAGTCAGTCTTTGTCTCTACTGGAAATATATTAATATTCAAAAACAACACCTTGAGCATATTTCTGTTCTCGTTACACCGAAAGCAGACAGAGAAGCGAGGTTTGCCCAAGCTCTGCCCAGGAGTGATGTCCCTAATAATGTAGACAAAATGAAAGGCTATGTGCTACCCTCAAACATCAAAAGCTATTGTCTAATTCTGGCCAGTGGGATGTGACAAATCAGTAATTAAAATGGCTAGTTGGGTGATAAAACAAAAGCACTTGCTGGGAGACAGAGGATCTGACTAGATATGGATCTGTCATTAGGCTAAAGAATTGTCTTTTGCCTCCTCTGCTTTTATCTCCCTAATGTGGCAACTTTTCTTCGGGATTGGCCTTTTTCTTCCAGCTTTCTTGGTGAAAAACAAAAGGCCAATCTCAACAAAAGTCCTCATCGGTCACAGCTTGCCTGTTTAGTGCAGCAAAAGTCAAGGCCAATGGTTCCGTTCAGGGAACAACCGATGGTGTAAAGGCACTTTGTGCTTTTAAATTGGCATCGGAATAACAGTGGCGCTAAAGCTGACGATGGCCTCTAAACTGTGTGTGCAGAGGTTCTGGTTCAATAAGAGGGCAACCATAATCGTTTTTATTATAGTTCTTCAATTACTGATTTCAGGCCTTGGTCTATAACAGCCACAATAGTGTTTTCTATCTTTACTGTGATCATTATAAGCAGCTGCTGAAAGAGGAAAACGGCAGCATCTATAAACTACACCCCCTCAGTGTTGTTACCGCAGTTGCTAATTTTAAAACACGGAAGAAAATGACCAACAGGGTGATCATGGAGTCAAACTAAGACTGACCATCACATTAGTCAATTCCTGATGGACACAGTTGAGTAGTGTGTATAACTGTGAGCTAGTGTCACCGCTGCAAAACCCCGTACCTGTGTGTGTTAGCAGCATGCTGTTCCCTTGGATAAGAAGCTTTCAAGTAAATGAATGAATACATTATGGATTTGTGGTTGAGACCGGTATAGTTACATTACACTGCATCTGGGAGAGTGCTGCAGAACAATCATGCTGAACAAGGCCAGCAGGACACCGAGAACCCAAGGGGCACCCGAGAGACTTCTGACACATCAAATCACAGAGGAGGCGGAGGGAATGTAAGGTGACATAACGGCAAATTCTTCATCCCTACAAGCTGCACCAACAGCACGCCCACATCCACATACACGCACAGATTCATTTTCACTAGCAGACACCCACACACATGCTGCAGATTTACACACGGATAGACAGAGAAATTTCCTTTCTCCGTGTGCGTGTCCTGAGGGTAAAGAAGGCATTCATATTCAGCGAATGATCGGCAGAGGCAGGAGCCGTTCAGATCTATTTTGTTTTCCTAGCCATTGGCAGAAAGCAGTGGCCATTATGACCTTGTGATGAATACAGGGTTCACTTCCCAAGGTTTCCTTTTTTAATGCATGCACCTAGAATCAAATCTGAAGAAAGTAAAGGCGTACGGCATACTGAGAGAGGAAGGACATTCAGTAAGACCTATGCAGAGGCTGCAATATTGCACACGCTTGGTCTGACATCCATTTCCAGGTGCACAGAATATGGAGAAAGTTTCATTTGTGCCTACTGTCATTTATTCATTAGCTTGCAATCAGATCTCCTGTCTGAGGCGTGAGATGTTATAAATCAGTACACGACTGCACATTAAAATTTCATACTATTCATAATACATAAGCCCTGTCATTTATTTATCACCTCTAAATGGGATTTCCTCTCTTCTCATTGGCTCCAACTCAGGAGTCAACTTCAGTTGGCCTGACCAGCAACCATTTTGAGGCTCAGCCAGATCTGAGCAAGACAGAGAAGTGTATAGTAGAGCTGCTGCTGGCACTCGGACAGAAGGAGAGAGCTTTTTCCTGAAACTCTGGGCTTTTTGACTGGCATCATCTGGAGTGGAAGCAGCAGGCAGTAAGGCTGCCTGTAGCTGCTGGAACAGTTGTTTGCTGCTGTTTCTCCTGAGCAGTCAATGTAATTGTGAGTAATTAGGCCTTAAAGTGGTCTTGTCTTTTCCCAACTTGGAACACAAGTCTCAAGGGAGTGAGGGAGAATTTTAGGGAGCGGTGCGGGGGTGAGTTTCTAAACACCAGCAGCCGATTACAAAATGCTGCTTTCGCCTAAACGGATTGTTTGTGAAGAGTCTGGCAGGGTTCTACCAGATGCTAACGCCATACAATAGCACAGACTCTGCAGCTGATATTAAATTATACTTTGTTGGCCTTGAGGGCCGAAACACTTAGCACAGATTTGCACAATACATTCCAATCAATATGTGGCAGTCATAATGAGGCTCATGAAGATGTGATGTTTCATATCTGGCTTTTACTCCATGTCAGGTATGCTGTATGTTCCTACAGTCCCTGACAGTATTATTATATGATGCCTGTAAAATGCATAATGTTATAATCCTGGTATTCAAAAATGCATACAAACAGCATACATCATGGCCGGAAACTCCAAAATCCTAAACGTTTGATCTCTATAGTGACTTCCCTTAGCATCATACACTGTAGAAGAACAGGCCTGCTGTGATTTCAGTGGAACTACTCTTGTCTAAGTTATTTTTTATTTAAACATTGTGCACTTTGTTTTTGGAGCTTAATTCACTTTAGCTGGGAGGACTTACGGGTGGCCGGCTTGTTGCAGTTGTGCCCATGTCTAAAGTACTGAGGATTCTCCACCACTGGTATACGAGTCATTCCGATCACAACAGCATCAGGACCCGCATCCAGAGTACATGGGGTAATAATCCCATGGTTTACATGATGAAGAGGGCTGGCAGAGTCTTCCTCACCACTGATCACAGCTACTGGACCTGTCAGATCAAAAAGAAACTCTGATTTACTTTACAGGTTAAATGCACAGTTTAAATGTTTTATTGTAATTTCTTCCTGTCTCTGTTACTGGAGACTACAAGGTCTGCCACTAAAATTTTAAATACAGTACATTTAGGGAGATAAAGCATTTAAAAAGATTTTGATTTGACTTCATGATTTTATATGAACAGAGTTTAGTTGAAGTGGAAAACGTGATTAGATTATTGAATTCTACATTGTTTGTCTTTTCTCATACAAAAATGACTGAATAAATAGTAAATAGCCTGTACCTATAGCGCTTAATCAAGTCCCTACAGACTCCACAGCACTTTACACTACAGTCATTCCCCCATTCACACACTGATGGTAAGCTACATTGTAGACACAGCTGCCCAGGGGCACCGGTGCCACCAAGCTCTCTGACCACCACCATCATATAAATTAGCATTTCTTTCATTTATTAAAAATAACTCAATTAGTTGACTATAACTTGTGAAACAACAATGTGTTTTACTGGCTAAACTTTACCAAAGTTTAGATTTATTTTATATCAGCCTGTTTATTCAACCTTTAAATTCCATCTACCTTAAAATGGAGATTTAACAGTCATAATGCAAATAGTTTTTTAGGTGTATTAGAAAAAAATATGCTTCCTAATGAACTTAAGACCAACTCGTGTACAATAATAATCTGGACTGGAGCTGATAGTCTGATCGCTAAAGGTGTAAAATGTATTCCAATGTTTTATGTTTTGTATTTCATTTTGTTTTGTTTTGTTTTTGGTAACAAGTAACTCTAACTTTAAGAAAGACTAACACATTTATTCCATAATGTATTCATTGTAATGCATTCTGAAATATTCCACTTTGAGTGTTGCTTTTACAACAAACACAAAAAATGACACGGCATCCTGAAGTTTGTTGCAAACTCAACAAATGACACCATATTGTGGCACATCAACACCAGTCTGTTTAGGTAAAAACTGATAACTTATCAGCCTCTCGAAGGGGGTCCCATTTCAGGGTGGAATATTTTAATCACTGCCCCTCGTTGCCTATTAATTACAAAAAACTACATATTTTAGTCATAAGTGCTCATAAAAACTTCATTTTAACAGTGCAGTTATTAAAAGGCTGGTGAATGAGGAGTGGGAGTCATGATAGTTTCAATAAATGTAAACAAACTGAATCAATGAGTGCTGCAGACATCAGAAAGATTAATACAAATAACACTGCTGTCACTATGCTAGAATAAACCAACTAAAATTCAATTGGTCTGAAGAAATTTGCAACTTTTCATTAAAAACGATTCCTCATCTTTCTGACAGCAGTTATCTTTCTTTTGATGTACATTACCTTTGTTGATATTAAAATTACGTTTCAAGGGAGGGGGGATCAATAAAAAAACAACAAACATTGTCAGAGAAGTGAAAAGTGATCCCGTTTAGTCCGCTGCTGCTGTTGTTTGAGAAATGAACTAAGCATTCAGAGGGACGTGTAAAGACTGCAGAGGAAACAAAAAAAAAAAGGAGAAAAGAAAGAAAGAAAATCACTATCAGTATAAGATGGTTGTCAGTGAAGCAAGGCTGGTTGAATTTGTGGTATCGCAACACATATTCCTGCCAATACTGAGAATGATTTCCTTTCTTTATTTCTTTAATCAAAATTCAAAGAGAGGCCGTGAAAGGCGGTGATTCACTCTCAGCCGGTGCAATCCAGTTTGCCGTTTTATCATGGCTCCGTCTAAAGCAACCCCCAGCTCTGACAACTGCAGTCTACAGAGGAGGAAAGGAAACCAGGAGGAGGAGGGAGGGAGCGAGCGAGGGAGGGAGGGAGGGGATGGGAAGAAGTGGATTTGAAGTCAACAGCGGCTGATTCGGTGAAGCGGTGACAGTGAATCTGTTTACCCATCAGTCGTCAGCTCACCTTGACAACACTGTAAATACTAATCAAGAGCCAGTCATATCAAATCATAGACCCTCAGTCGCTGAGCGGGGGGAGGGGTGATTAAGTGACACATGTGAGCGACGATTTATTCACAACATCTACAGTCATTGGGAGGTTTTCATACTCGAGCGCCCTCTTTATTAGAGCGACGTGCACAGCAGAGCACAGGTCTTTCACCGGGTGACTACAGACCCAAACACCGGAGAAAAGTGGCACATTACAGCTCTAAATCTCAGCCTCACCTACACCCCTCCACCACCATCCCCCGCTCTCCTCCACACAACAACACAGACTCATACTCTACTCCATAGGAAATTAAAGCATTAGAAAAGAAAGGATAGGGACAAATTTTCTAATAAAATAGTTTCATTGTGCCATGTTGCCTCTGGGTAACGTAGCCCATTGTTTTGTTTTTTTAATAAAATGATTGGTCATTGCTTACACAGAAGTTGAGGACTCAAAAAATAACCACATTTTAACTACAGTGTCTAAGTTTTAGCAGGAAAAACATTACATTTATTTTCCCTATTTGGTATCATACAGCATGCCATATGCTCTCTGTGTTAATATTATACATGGAGTAATTTTGATGAAGTCTTGAAAAATGCCTGTCCTCACCCATATGCAAGCTACACACATAAAAAATTCCCACCCAATGCCTTGGAAGAGAAAGGTTTTCCAAAATAAATTGAATGGAAATTGGACTTTTTGACTTTAGAACATTTTAAAAATTACATTTATGTTACCTTAGTGATGAAAAAGCCCAGCAGCATTGCAGAGGAGTTTTATCATCTAAGATTCTGTCTGTGCACAGAATAGATTTCAGCACTGGACATTTCCCCCTCAAATGTCTATCCGAGAGCAAAAGTTCTCTCTATTATAGTAACTTTGATTAATTCAGTAGAGCTGGGAAATCCAATGGGCCAGAATTCAACCATTTTCCATTCGTCTATTGTCTCATCTTCCATGAAATTTAATCTAGCAGACAGACTCAGCTATGTAAGGTCGTATAGACAGTGGCTGGTTTTCCACTCCTGAGAATACTACCATCACTTTGTCTATTTACTGTATCTATTTCCATGTTTTCTTCACTTCCTTTGTGTAAAACAAGGACTCTGTTTAGATGTTTGGCTGGAAGTTGAGAAAACAAATTACTCAGGTATTGTACATTAGGACACTTAAGAGATTTTACACATAAAGGCCATACACATTGTTTGGATCCCACAACAATCTAACTTTTACACTTTGACTGAGAGAAAAGGGTTAGCTAACCACTAGCTAACACTTTATTTAAACTCGAGTTTTTCTTGATTTGAACTAAGCCAATTGACTTTTGCTTGTAGGATTGGATTTCCAGGGGGACTTCATGGTACGTGTAGTTGTACTGAATTGTCAGTTCTGAAGACAGGGTTTGTTTCATGCAATCAGACAAAGAAAACTTTAGTCACAGATAAAACCATATGTAATCATATATAAGTATACTATGGAGATGTGCCAGACATTAACTGACAGCAGAGCCAGCTCAACAAAAAGTGAAGATGCCCTAAAAAGTCAAATGCTGAATCTTTTCTGCAAACATATTTAAAGGCTTTTTTTTGTAGTATGTGACAGGTGGCACCTTTAAAACCTGTTGGGAAATTCGTCACAGTTCTTCGGGCTGTCTCAGTCGTCTCTGACTCTTTAGGTAACCCCAGGATGACTGCAAGATGATGAGTTCAGTGTTCTTGGGGACAACACCATCTGTCATGGGACTTCTTGCTGTTTTTGTAGCTCAAGTTTGATCTAAAATGCCAGTAAGTCTCTACATAGCTGCTTGACGCACAAAGGGGTTTGAATGTTTCATGATCTTTTAAAGACACTACAATATGGAGAAAAACTTTGTTGATTTTAAACCCTCAGGGAAAAAATGTTTGTTCAATAAAAAGGTTTTAGGTCACTGTGTCATTTCTAAATCTGTGCAATATAAATGCTTAAATCATTCCAACTCCTTCCAACCTATTTGTATTTTCAGACAGGATCCCTTTTCTTTTTCTAAAAATGTGTCACTGCTGGAGTTAGTCACATATCCCAATAAAACATGTTGTGTGCCATACTGTAAAGTATCTAAATTCTAAATTTACACCAGATCAGTCAATGTTCTATGTTCATCAAAAAATGAAATAAAAACCAAGTAGTTAATTTAACCAGAACATTTATTTAAATGAAACATTTCACAATTTGTCTTTCAAAGTTTAGAGAGTAATCTAAATCAATCTTACAGAGATAAAACATCACACCCGTTTCTGGGTTTTAAAAAAGATTCATAAATCAGGACACTGTCTAAGTGTCAGGCTTCAGTGATGAATTAAAACAAAACTGGCACTTTTGAACTAAGCACTTCTCCATATAGTAGCAGAACCAGGAAATAAACACTTTTTCTTTCTGGCTGAGACTGTGATAAGTTGTACCAGTTTCACAAGACTTTCAGCAAACACATATTGCTCTACTTTACAACCAACATGCCTTTTGTTTAACACAGAGAATAAAAGTTTCCGTATTAATAAAAAAATACACATTTGGGGTGTTGTGAGTGTCAATTGTCGTTTACACCTTTAAGACAACAAAAGCTGACTTTTTTGATATGTATGTGACATTTCTGTTTTACTCATTTGGTCTTTGGTGATGTTAAGACACAAATAATATTTTTCTTCTTCTAGTTTCACACATAGGCCAAAACATTATTGTAAGCTAAAAACTTGAATCATTTTTTGTCTGCAACTATATTAAACAAAATAGATTAAATTTGATATCATTATCCACAAAAAAGATCTAAGTTAGTAGTTTAATATTATTTTTGTCTTTACATTAATGTCCTTTTCCTGGCTATGAA
>JAVKLF010000038.1:15132704-15146274 GCA_034783495.1 Millerichthys robustus
ACTGATTAACAATCGAAATCATAGGTTTAGGAAAGCCCTTTTTACCTTGACTAGGAAAACATTGTGTACACTGGTTGGAGTCCTAACTGGGCACAACTTGCCACAAAATAGTGAAGAGCCTCCATGACAATAGTCTGTGTGATGCCTGTGGCATTGTATTGCAGACCTCTTTGCAGAAAGAATTCTTGGGGAACATATTGTGCATTCTGAGAAGCTTAGAACACTCAACACAAAGTGTTTTGTACCTTTTTTTCCTTCACCTGAGGGACTGAATAAAAGTCTAGTGTCTTTTGGGGGACAGCCAAGCTAAGCCATGGGCGGCGGGCCCTCCAGGTTGGAGACCATTGCATTATACAATGAAGTATACCTTCTACCAATTGTTTCCTTTGTAAACTAAAGATTACATTGACTTTTGAAAATTTTGTACAACATTCAGTTTTTGAAGCTTCTCAGTTAGTTTTTAGGACAAATAACTTTTTTTCTCTGTTTTTAAGTTCTGAAGTCAATGAATGAAAGAATGAAAAATTATAGAAGAGCAAAATCCGCAACACAGCATTTTTTTCCCCCATGTGATCATCCATCAAACAAAGAAAGCTTGAATAAACTCGTCATTTTAGGAAATGAAGACAACACTCAATGATGAGACTAAATCTAAGTCGTGTCAACTTTAAACACTTGAGAACAATCTCAATAATTTTCACAAGAGTATAATTTATGAGGCAGAAGCATCCTGCCAATAAAAGATTTCAACAGTGAAGGGCAGATGCTCACAGCCATAAGATTCATGAGGCTTTTCTGTTGCTGTCAGCAGTTATACCTTAACTTTTCTTGGAGCTCTTCTGTCCTGCTGAGCATGACAATGTTTAATCAAATAAGTGATCTTATAGCGCTGGATTCCTGCCAGAAATGCTATATTGCATGCAAATGTGTCAGACCTTTCACACAGAGATATGCAATATCCCCTTTCGGTACATGCATAAAGTATTTAATTATTATGATTTTCTTTAAAAATGGTATTAAAAAAAATCTGTACAAAAACACACTTGTAATTGGCATTGAGAAAAAGTCCATAATCAGGTCATGTGGTGGTATTTTTTCTTCAGTGCACTGACTGCGTGGTGAAGAAAAATAGTACAGTGTGGGGCAAAAGATAAGATGGGCAGGACAAGACAGCATGGGTCATGGCAGGACAGAGAGAATATGACAGCAGATAAAAGCAAAATGTAAGAGGACGCAGACTGACAAAACTCTAGATTAATATGGACTGACCAGAAGGCAAGATAGAAGAAGAAAAAGTAAAATAATGAGAACTAATTTCATTACCTAGTTAGTCAAAGAACAATACAGTATGTATAATCAATTTATAGGGTTCATGTTCACTCTTCAAAAATAGGCAAATTAGTTTTAACATTTTCTGATCTGTAAGGAAATATGAAAAAAGAAAACAAAATGTGGACAAAGAAGATTAAATTCAAAATTTTGAAAATTGTTCATCCTTATTTTCACATTTGATTAACTATAATGTATAAAAACAGAAAGATATATTGATTGATTTACGTTTGGTTCATCCCCTAAAGCATGTCAAATTTTACTATACATTTATACTGTTATGTTTCAACATAACGACTCAAAAGTCCAATTTTCTTTTTAATTTCTGGAGGAGTTTCAGACACACACAAAAAATGTAGAAATGTCATATTATAAACCTTCCTGAAAAATTGGGTCAACGTATTTGCACTCCACTTTACAAGAACCCAAGTCCCACATTGAACAACTTTTGCTAACAGGACAGGATAGGCTCTCAGTGTTAGGAAGTATTGCTGGAGTTCAGACATTTGTCTATGAGCTACATTTAAAAGGCTTTCATTGTAGAATATGTTACCATCTGTTAAGAATGCTGGTCACACTCAACATAATGAGCAACATATTTGGGCTTGGCTGTGAGCACCTTCTGTTGCTGATCCCGTTCACCTCAGGCAACAATGAATAAAGACATTTTTCCGAAGGCGACTGATCCACTGTGGGACTGTAATTCAAGTCGTGGTGAGAGACGGGACTCCTATATAAGGAGTGGATTACATGTTCCACGCACGTCCTTCATGGCGCCAGCCTCCTCCAATTTCTGGATATGATAAATCTGCAGCTGAGGGGCATCTCTCCTGAAGAATTCAATTAGGAAAGAGGAGAGAAGAGGATCACAGTGATATTAGGGAGCTGATTGGAGAGTTCCTCGGCCTTGGCGGTAATGAACCGCTCCGTTCCTCCACCGTGACTAGATTGATTTGACTAGTTGATCTCAGAGTTCATCTTCTTTTAAAACTCATTAAAAAAATAGTCGTCTTGGTGTCAATGCAGAGGGAAGAAGTTTGAAATTCCGAAATGAAATTGAAATATGAGTGAAGCTTTCAGTTGGAGGGTTAGGATGTAAATGGCCTGCCAACACATTGAGGTAACCTTTAGGGGAACTTTGTGACCTTTTCAAAACGTATTGAGCTGTGACGGACGTATTGCATGTCAGCTTTGATCAATAAGAACACTCTGTGAATACTTCACATCTTGATTAGACATCGATTGTACTCTGAATGGGCTGTCTCTCTTTCTCTCATTGAAAACAATATAAACATTTATCTGTTTACTAAATAAAACATTTTTATGTTGTACACCTAAAAACAATTAAGCCTCTGTTAATAGCACAGCACCTTTTTTTAACCTACTGTTTCATGTTGAGATCAGTTCACAGACCTGAAAGTGAGTCTCAAGGATGCACCTAATTGTCCCAGTGCAAATAGTTTAATTATCTTGATTAAAAGTCATTTATTATGAAATTATCAGGCAAAGAACTCTCATTAGAATTCTCAAACAGGAAAAACTGCAAGGGTAGAAAAACAGCTTTTGAGCAACTGATGTCATTTTCACAAACTCCTCTTTCATTCAAGCTGGAAGTATTTGCACCAAACTCCAAATTATCTTTGGGTTAGCCATTTCAACCATTATCGATCAAACAAAATGCATGGTATCACCTATTCTAGACTTTACACTTTAAATCTCCAATAGAAAACACTCTCACTTGTTGGCTTTTGCTTTCTAGGAATAGGAAGTTATCTGAACCATATGCAGGCAGTGAATTGTATGGTGAGAAAAAAATAAAGTAGTACATCGACAAACTGTAATAAAAACACAGAGAGGTAAAAGCAAAGTTTTTGATCTTTGTTTTAAACTTTCTGTAAAAACGACAGCTACGGTGTGTTTTAGTTTACTTATAGACCATGGTGCCAGAGCACAGCTCCAACATGAAATCAATTATAGAGCTGTTGTAATTATTTACTCCACCTGTACTCAGGGGGCAACTGTCGGGGGAACTCCGAGAAGGCCGTGACTGGACTGAAGAATAAAAACATAAGGAAATTCATTTAAAAGGTTCAATCACATTTAGAAGATAAATTAAAACAATCCATGTCTTCCTCAAGCTACTTAACTGATCTAGTAGTTTTTGTGAGTCTAAGAGAACTTTAAAGATCAACTACTATTTATTTCCTGCCTACAACCTTTGAAGTAACCAGGCTGTTTTGGTTGCTGCACCCAGACTGTGGAAAAAACAACTTTAGGACTCTCATTAATCTTGGCCTCTTTAAATTTAATTTTAAGACCATTTTTTATTCACACTGGCTTTTAATACCAAATGTCTTTCAGGCATCTTTGTATTTTTTTATGATTTGTTTTCAACTTTTGGATTGAGAAGAATTTGTGAACCTTTTGGCTGTTTGAAAGAGCTCTATACATAAATGTGGATTCATTGACATCTTGCTTGACTATTATATAAGAGGGTTGTTTCTATGTTTTCTGTGAACTGGAAAAGTTTTGTAAGAAACAAAATTAACCAATCTGGAACATTCATATGCAGTTTCGGGCAGATTTTGCTACCGAGGGTACTCATCATCCACTTCAGAATTAAAACAATTCAGAGTTCTGAGAGACCAACACTTTTTTAGAGGTTTAATCAACCAATCATATTTGGTGTTGTAGCGACTGTTGGTTGCTTTATAGTGCAGATCATTTAGATACACTGAAAATACAAACAGACAAATACAGCACTGTTCAAGTTTTGTTCTTTTCATGACAAGAACGCAACAAAAAGATAGACTTAAAGTTTCCCAACACTCAAACGCCTGCAGCTCTTTGAACCCTAAACCACTATTCACTATAAACCATTGTATAAGATGTCTTTAAAAGTTAAAAGCTAGAGTTATAACAAGAAGCAAAAAGTGGTAGAGAAAAAACAACAACTCTGAGTTCATTTAATGTCTGGTTCAAACCCGTTTAGACTCGACAGTTTCAGTGTAAAAGCCTCTTGAACTGAAAGATGTAGAGCGTTGGGGTCAATAATAGGTGTCAGACAGTTTTATCAAGTGTAGTTGTTATCATAGTTAAAGACCACTACTACTGCATTCAAGACCCTTTCACATCTTTTTAAACTTGTCAAGGATTTTTACGCTTCTTTTTGCTTCACACGAGAATTTCCACATTAAATGATCAATAGAGGCAAATAATACCACGGCCAATGAAAGCTTCCATCTTACTGCAGCCTTTTTATACACTTCAACGGTCAATATAATGTTGTGATTTGTTTTTACAAACTCAGGTCATTTTCTGTTATGAGTCTCAACCAAGTCATAGCAAGAATTTCTGAATTCTTGCTGAAAACAAATGAGGATTTTGAAAATCACTGTCATTTTATCCTATTTTAGAGTTTTCATTATGTTTGTCCTTGTGTGTTACATCAGTTTAATTGGTCGTAAAGACATGAAAAATCACAGTAATGCTTTAACTATGCAGTGTTCTAATGAGGACCTATAGAAGTATATTTATTACCTTGAAGCATGCAAATAAAAAAAGAGGCTCTGGGGCAAACAGAGCTGTTTACTTGCAAATATCAAGCTTGAGGGAAATCAAAGCAAAAGGTTAAGCTGAATCATGTGTGTGACACGTCTCCACCTGAGTCGCCATGTTAATTAGAGCTTGGGGTAAATTAGCATTTCCACATTGACGCAGAACTCTGACAGGAAGAACTCACACCTGCAGCTCACAGTTGGAATTAGATTTAGCCGTGGTGATATTTAGCCAGGTGGCAAATTAACAAAACTATTTTTTTATTATTATTTATTTATTGCAAGAACATAGACAGTGGTTAGCAGAGCTCTGACGGGGACCAAAGCTGTCCTGTTTCACTTGCAGTAAAGACTGGAAAGTGGAAAGGTTGAGTTAATACCACTCTCACCTTCTCAAAGGTTCACTTAACTCTTTCCCTCAAAGACATATTAGGATTAAAAGGTGCATCTGAACAAGCTGGAAAACGGAAGGCAAATTAATTAGGCATGTCTGTTTGTCAACATGGGGATAATAAATCACTCCTCAGACAGGTTTGTCACTAATCTAACTACTATTACAGCAGCAATCACTGCAGTACATAGGGGTAGTTTTTTGACTATGTGGGCAGTGTTTGGAATATAGGCAGAGGTTGGCAAAACCTCAATGGTTGGATTGGCTTGTGGGGCAAGTTAAAATATAGTAATAGTAAAATAGACCAATCATGCCTTTCACAAACTCCACCCACATCCCAGGAATCTCCCACTTAGTGACTGCAGAGACCCCTTTCTCCAATCAATAAACGTAGTTTAATGAAACTCTCAAGAATTTTCTGGAGGCATACGTACAACTTAATAACTTTTGAAGGCAACTCAGTTTTGTCACATTTGGTAAGGTTTGGGCCCAGGAAGCAGACAGGCACAAGGAGCTCAAAAACCAAATAGATTTATGAAACTAAGAAAAGGCCAAAGTGGCGGCAATCAAATTTTTCACAAGCAGCAAACCGTGAGGAGAAACCAGGACATGTGGCAGGGAGCTAACTGAACTCTAACACATGAACGCGTAATATAACGGCACACTAATGAACTGAAAAGACAAACACCGGTGAGGAAGACAAGCAGGAGTAGGAGAAGCTGGGGAGAAACAGGAAAGAAACAGGAACCCAAAATGGAAAATAGCTAACAGAAAGCCCAAATCTTAAAAAATTCATGATGGCCGTAACAGCTAGTTGACCTGAGCCAACACAATATAGGCTAAAACCTTGCCGTTTTTACAAATACTGAGGAAATTATTGGTGTGGTAGTAGCTGAGAGCTGTTGACAACACATACTCTGAGCATTAATATTATGTAACATCTTCTGATATTGCATAAGGTGCTGCATATTGTTAATGACAAGATTTGACCAGATGGCTATACAACCCTATTACTCTTCAACATAAGATGTTCATAAGATGATATATATTTTTTTATTACAATGATATCTTGTTTATGTGCTGATGAACAGTGTTAGTTATAGTTTAACAAGATGGAAGTAAGAATCTGAGAATGTGTCTTCTCATCCAAGAAACTTATGCAACTAAGCTCCTTGATGACAAAATTAATCATCTTCAAAAATCTACAATAAAAAAATCCAGCTGTGTTTTATTGAATTTGTCAAGATTAAAATTCTAAACTTCAAATCTCTCAATGTGTGCCAATCAATAAACAGTCTCTAAGATTCAGGTGAACTCAAACACAAAAACAAAGTCTGAAAATAGTTCTTGTTCAATTTTTGACAGAACTTGTCTACCTGGTATATGACTGGAATGTAAATTCAATAACATCCCACCCTCACTTGCAACAAATCTCACACAGCTCCACGGTGTCAACCAATTACCTCCAGCAGGAGCGACGGAGCTGGGGCAAGATTGAGCTCAAGGTTGTTGCATATTTGATTTGTTTGGTATTTCTCTTGCACTTAAGTAACTGCTTCCCCACTCACACGCACACAGACATACCACTCAAACAAAGGCATGCAAACACAGTCTCGTCACTCTGTTTTACACACAAACACACACATACTTAGTATTTCATCAAAATAAGGGTTTGTGAGCTCAGTCTTAATCCGGGCAGTCGAACAAGGTGGTCTAAAAACACAGTCATCTGTCCACCTGCAGATGTTGAAGTCTTGGCAGCTGCCTGTCATGACTGAACATTAGTGACACAAAGATGGGTTACAGAACAGGTCAAAATAGGGCCAACATGTCAGGAGACCCCCATTCATTCTAAGGTCAGTTGACCCTGAAGATCATCTTGACTTCAAAAGTTAATCAGCTGTAGATGTATATCCAGTGCATAATGTCTAAAAGTTTCATTTAAATTTTTCAGTTCATGATGTATATTTTCTTGCTAACATGACAGACAAAAGAACACACACGGACACAGACAGGCAAGAACATCATCACTAGTCTTAAAAAGTACAATGAAAACCCAAATAAAGATGTATAAAACCAGGGACAAAATGACACAGCGAAGAAAAAAAATCAGCCTAATGTGGAGCAAAAATTACTGGCTTAATAATAAAAATAGATTCAAAAAACATCTGCAAATACAATAAAAACAATGAAGCTAAAATAATCAAAAATAATTAGGTAAAAACTGCAATATTGCAAAGACAACATGTTATTCTCATATTCTTTTGGCCTCTTCCATTTTACTCGCATGTTAATTTTTTGAATATTCTCTGAATCAGACGAATTACAAAAGCTAAAAAAAAGCTAAAGCGGTTCACTTTAAAGTCAAAGATCTCCTCATAGTGCTGACATTTAGTCTCTGTTGCCCATCTGAGTGAGAACAAGTTGCTTCCCAACACCAACAAACACATTAGTGATGCTTGACAAGAGATGCCTTCCTCTGGAAATACAAACTCTCCTCAGTTCAGAATGTCACTCATAGACAGCTGCCAACTCAAGTCACTTCTCCTGACTGACAAGCTACTAGTTCCTCCATCAAAAAGGAGATTGTAGTTTTCTGTATGGGGACTTAAGGGAAAGTGCAAAGTGGGTTTTGACTCCCAAGATGCCACTTCTGTTGTTAATGTATTCACTCTTGGTTGTTGTTTGGACCTGTTGACTCCACTGACATTGACTTGTATAATGTGGAGCCCTGTGTTAATAATAAATTATACACCAGCCTCTTGAGTTTATGAAATGTATGAAATATGGGCTAATGCAATTTGCTGAACTCTCCTGTGTCCCGTTTCTGACTGCTTGAAGTCAAAGTTGGTCACAAATTTGTTACACATCTCCATGCAGTGTGTGATAATAAATAATTTTCTTTGGTAAAAAAAAAAAAATTAAAGTTTGTTCCCTGAAGGAATGCATATCGCCTACATATGCCAAAGTTTTAACCAATGATGTCCCTCAATCTGTTAGTGCTGTTGGAGATGATTCTCAGCTACTACCACAGCTAATTAATTTTAGCTGTAATAGTGTTTGAGTTATAGCCACTTTGGGGTTTGCTGAGGTTGATTAGCTGTGGCAATCATCTTGTATCAAGTTGATGCCCAGATACAACAAGGAATGATGGCCCTTTGGTTTCCCAGATGTATTTTGCCAGAGGTGGCTCAAGCATTGGTCAGCACCAAGACAATAAAACCATAACTGGGCCAGTTGTGGCATGCTATCTGAAAAACAGTACAATCATTGCCAGACCTGGCCCACATCTGGTTGACAAACCACTTGTCATGCCAGCAGTGCCAGCTTGACACCAGATATGGCCCACACCTGTCTATGAGGGCTCATAAGACACAGGACTACAACTTACCAAAATCTGACCTACATTTAACAGGAGCATAAAAGACAATTAACCTGTTTCCTGACTTTGCAGCAGAGAGATCATCAGATCAGTAAGTTTTTATTTGTTTGTTTTACATAAAGCTAACAGTTGCAGGCTAGTTTAGCTTAGCATACAGAGTGGGAAAAATAAATTCCCTGGCTACGTCTGAACGTTATAAACTAGATCTCTTATGACTCCCAAAAAAGACTAGAGGTGTGAAAACAAAAAAAGATTAAAATCTTTGAGTTAATGTGATAGAAAGAAATCTGAAAAATGGAAGCTTGGGGACTTTTAAAACCTAAGGAAGAGAATATTGTGGAGGCAGGAGGATGTGATTTAGCAGCGAGAGAGGGTGATGTTGGCACTTTGAAAAACAATGAGTTTGAATTTAAGAGGGAAGATGGGAAGAGACTGTGATACTCTGATTAGAGTGGCAAGGTCACTGCAGCAACAGAGAGCAAATAGGCAGATAAACTGAGTCTCGGTGGACCATTTACTTTTAATATGTTCTCATCTGCCTCCACACAAAGCCTCGTCAGGTCTGAAAAAAAAAAAAAACCTTGCTGATGCTCTTGATTCGTGTGCTGCTACAGAATCCTCAGCTCAGACAGACTAATCACTGAGTTGAGCAGAATAGGCTGCCAGGTCCATATTATGTTGATGTAGAGCTGTATGCACAGATGCCGCAAGAGCAGAGAGAATACAGATATTAAACTATGCTTAGTTATCAATAAACACTGACTGCTGGGCCACTAAATAAATCACTCTGCTTTTAGGAAAATAAGATGGTACATTTACTCTCCTGTGCTTTCCTGTTCACTGATGATGCAGTTGGTCAAAGGATTGCAGAGCTATTAAATTATGATGAGCGTTCACCAGCCAAACATCAGCATCTCACTTATTTTACGCAAAAAAAATGAGCAGCTTTCTGCACTTGTCTCTGAGTAATGTACTGCATGGTGTGTTTTTTTTAAGAAACAGAAAACCTATTAAAATAAAATCCACTTTTTTTTCTTAGGAAAGAAGCCTTTTTATCTGTTCAAAGGTTTCCAAGAAGTTATGACTAGAAATAATTTATATGTTCCAGATCATTATCATTTTGTGTGGTGAAGGGATGAAGTCACATTGACATAACATTACAAACAGTACAGCACTTCAGGTGAATGAAATCGAATTCAAAGTTATTTATTCACGTACAATATTTAAAATATCGTTGCACATTAACATTGTAACATTGTAACCGTTGCCATTGTGCACAAGCTTCAAGCCAAAATAGCAAATAAACTCAGAAAACTAAATGTCAAAAACTGCTAAAAAAAAAATAAATAATGGCATTGTGTTACAAAAAAGAGGGAAGAATCACAAATCCCACATAACAGTGGGACCAGTTCTGGCCCACAAAATGCTTGGCCCAGCAGTCAGCCAGTACTGCCAGCTTGACACCAGATCTGGTCCACATTTCTGTGGGATTGATATACAGTAGATTGTATCAAACTTTTACCCTGCCTGAAAACTAATGGTCAGAATTTAAAAATATCTCATTTTTAATTTCTACAGTTTTGTTTAAAGATAGATTTCATTGTATTATCTAATTGTTCAACTACAAACTATAAAAATGAAATATTAAACTATTTGAGCTATCCTACTTTAGTCTTAATTGATTTTAAGCACTGCTCTCCACATGCACTGACTTAAACGTACACATAATCAAGCCCATCAAGGCAGTCAGCTGTCTATAGGACTGCCGTCAGGTATCAGATGAATGTTTCTCACACAGATCACTAGTAGAGTTAGCAGCACTCAAAGTTCTATAAACTTTTGCTTCACCAGTTGCAAAACTTGATGCGTGGTCCCATGGTGTTCACCGATGTGCAATCCATAGCTCAGCAAAGTGCAGCAGAACAGCAAGACCAAGTACTGTAACCAAGTCAGCAATGGCACCCAAAAGATTTGAAAGGTAGAATGATTTTTGATGTATTTCATCACCCCACCATAAAATTTTGTGCAGAAAGAAAAAAAGGCTCTGTCAAGGTGATGTGAGTAAAACTACTGACAGAAAACTTCAAGGGCCTCAGTGTGATCATATATGAGCTAAAACAAAAAAAAACTAGCTAATAGAACTAGCTACAGAGCAAATAAGCCAGTGTTAAATCAACTCCAATGGTGTTAATTTAACACTACCATATTTGGCAGTTTTACACAGTCCTTTATGCCAAATTTTAAGTCTATTATCAATGCAACAAAATAAAAAATTAAAAGGTAAAATATAGTAATACTTCTTTAAATGATGCAGTGCTTCCCCGATCATTATTGTTTAGTTGAAAAGCCCTGTCATACATTGATTGTACAATACTTACACAACATATATTGTATTTATTAATCTTTTTATCCCATTTCAATCACACATCTTTTTTGCTAGGGAGGCCTGAGCGAGATGGCAAGCATGCGTGTTTTTGTTCTGAGGGAGGAAACCGGAGTACCCAAAGAAAATCCATGCAAGCACAAGGAGAACATGCAAACTCTATACAGAAAGACCCCGGGTTCAAACCAGCGATCGGATCCCAGGACCTTCTTGCTGTTAGCCATTGTGGTGCCAAAACATGTTTAAAGCACTTTGTAAATTCTCATCTGTACACAAGAAGTATATCAGTGGTAGTGTGAGGAGAATACAGTGTCATGTCCAAGAACACTTCGAGCAGTGGATCAGACAGTCCAACCATTGGCATAGGTCTACTGACCATTGTTGCTGTAAAGTGGACTACAGTTCCTGCATTCTAATCGGTCACATTGATAACAGACATTCAGACTTTTATTTCTTTTTTTGGGGGGGGGAACTGAGAAAAAAATGGCCACTTAAATGAAAGATTTACACATCATGGAATGTATTTGACCAATGGGAGCTCTGGAGGAACAGCTCTGTCAACACGCCCGCCGTGTGGAACAACATGGGTGAGGCTCGATGAGAAACCAGACAGAGCTGCATTATTCAAACAGTCATCACTGACATGGGCGACAGTGGGGGTGACTCATCTTACTTGATAATACACGATGATTGATGGCTTTTGAAAACACTAAACATCCCACCTGAATAATAAGCTGCAGTCCTGTTACTAGGGGGTGATGGGGGGGGGGGTCTCCTCCACCCCCACATATGGTAGGAATGGACACACAGTGATGGACGCTGTGAGGATCAGACATACATCTTCACCTGGAGGAGGTTATCTCTGAGGAAATTAATGGTGTGTGAGAAAAAGGGGAGACAGAATGCTGAGATACAAAAAAAGGAGAGGCATCAGGAGTGGAAAAGAGCCACCGCCATCGCACTGGCGCTATGAATCATCCATCAGCATCACAGAGAAGAAGGAATTAACCATAATGCTGCTTTCAGTATGTCTTCACTAAGCCTGCATATACCATGTTTAAAGGTGCCTAATTGTCATAAAGCTTCAGCAAAGCTTATTTTACCTGATTAGAAACTAAACTGACACCTCATGTTCACACTGATATCTCCAAATAGCAAATGAGGAAAATAAATGTATTTTTTTAAAACCGCCATCAAAAAGAAGTGCACGTAAATAGATGTAAGTTGATTAAGGATGGATTTGTGAAACATTTTATTTTGATTTATCGTGTTTTTCACATGCTACCGTGCAACAAATGGCATCTTAAATTAGTAGATTTCGTTTTTTTTTTGGGGGGGGGTTGTGATGCTTGCTTCAGTCTCTCAAATTTGATATGATAAACTGTTGCACACAGTAGCAACACTGACTCGTGTACTGGTGCATAAAAGCAGGGATTCTGCTGTATGTCAGCAACAAGCCCCTGAAAAATTGCCGCAAGGCATTAAGGAGTTTTTCCAGTTCTGGCTGAAACAGCAGAGGCTTCAGTTTTTCCCCCCCTGATCATCAATGCATCTTTTGATTGTTAAGGCTGGTGTAAGGTGGTTTATTAGTATGCGTCTGTTACGATATGAGGACTGCCTGCAGATGTGGTGGTCGAGGTGGATGCGGGTGTGGGAGAAGCTGGGTCAGTCACATGGCTGGGATGCTTAGCAGCATGTCTGTATGCAGAGGATCTGAACCGAGGCACCGCTCTCTCCTCCTAATTCTCAGATGGCAGCCATGACCTACTTTCTACAAAGACAGGCTCATGCAAACTTGATGATACGCCTCTAACAGAGGGGCCCTTCATGCATTGCTCGAGGTAAGCCTCATAATGTGCAGGCAGCGGGGGACCTCTGTGGTGAGGACCAACTGGCAACGTGTTAGCAACTCTGTCCTTAGTAGTTAAACGACACTAGTGATGATGATGCTGAAACAGCATGGGACTAAAGATGCAGCAAGTTTTGGGCTTTTTTTCCATTTCATGACACAAAAGTTAAAGACAGAGCAATTAGTTATTAATGAGTCTGAGTGGGTCCCTTATGAAACTGCTGCGGAAGACATACAAAATGTGAACCTTGCTGTACGGACTACGCAGATCCTTCTTTGTGCTTTAGAACTAACACAGCCACTAGATTTCACATGTTTGAGATGTGCTAGTATAGTTGGTGTAAGTTAATTAGCTGTGGCTACAATTTTCAGTAGGGTTGATTCAAAAAGATCATTAATCATAGACGAACATCCAAATAATTTCTCAAAATTTCAATTAAATCCATCTTGTGGTTTATTTTTTGGTAACAGCCAAACAAGGTATTGACTTCAACAGACAATATAGAAGTTTGAATACAATTCTGAAGCGATGGGTAACTCTTGGATTATGTGTTGAGGAATGGTTTTCAACCACAACCATGCTAAATTTCAGTTAAATATTTGTGAAAATGGAAAGATTTTTGTGTTTTCTAAGGTCAGTTGGTTATGGTCGCCATCCTGAATTGGGTTTGCTCCAAGG
>JAVKLF010000038.1:15218114-15228186 GCA_034783495.1 Millerichthys robustus
TCAGCAAAAGACTGGTGTGAAGAACTTGCTTTCTAATAATGTCCTTTTCTTTTGATGTTGATGAAAAATCAGTATATTTTCTGCAGGATGTTCTGCAGCTAACATTGTTAGAGATTTGCTACACTTGTAGTGTAGGACAGTGTCTGTCTGAGCAGCTTTTTTTCAGCATGAAACATTTTTAAATCTCTACATTTTATTTGATTCACACAGTGTCAACTAAATATGTTGTTCTATATTCTTTATATGGACGGATTAATACACATAAAGAAACAAAGATACAAACAAACAACAGCAAAAAGCTAAAGGTAAGCGTTTTAAAAAGCCATGAAGTATGGGTCTGTGGAATAGTTATTATCTTACCTGTTGTAAAAAGGTCTATGAATGACTTCAGTCTGGAAAAATAGAAATGAATTCTGACTGGTCTATAAAGTTTACAGCTGGCCTGTGTGGTGCGAAGACCAAAATGGATCGTTGTCATTTTAAAACTAGTTTAAAAAGTAGTTAGCAGTGTTGCCTCACAGTAAGTAGATCAGACCTGGGGTCTCTCTGTGTGGTGTTTGCATGTTCTCCACGTGTTTGTTCTCCCCAGGTTACTTCCCACCATACAAAAATGTGCATATTTAGTCTGCTTTCAGGCCCAGGCCTCCCTAGAAAACAAGGTCTCAGTGATTTGCCTGGGTAAATAAATAGTGATAAACTCTAATCTAGAAAGTGTGTTTTACTATTTTATGCAAACACTGATTTATAAATCTTTACACCACTGTCAGTTTAGCAATTCATACTCATTCTGGCAGAAAAAAAAACATATTGTTACTGGAAGTGTCTCAGGCTGCACCAGAATTGCTGCCACTTTAGCAAGAACTATAACTATAGTTACTGTGGCTATTTGTAAGTAACCAAACTGGAACAACATTCAGACTAAAATATAGAAAATCTTTAAGATTTGGAGTTGTTTTATTTTATTTTTGTCATGGCCCTGCTCAAATAGCCAATAGTTTATGAATCTGGTCAGAATAAATGATTTATTCCCTAAACTGAAGCTCCTGTGAGTTCTGTGAAAATGTTCCCATCCAACCTGTTGTAAAAAGATTAGAACAAAAAAAATCTAAATCACTGATTGTGTTGAGAAGTTGTAAAGAAAGATCTTGAGACATGAACTATACAACTAAAACATTTCAAGAAAAACAACTCTAATTTTCAATAGATGCCACAAAGCTTTTAAATTTAGATGAATACAGAAGCGATAATTACAAAAACCTTTCCAAACACTGAACCCAAAAGGCTACATCCAGTAGAGTTTTGAGATTTGGGTCTTTTTACTTCACCAAACCAAAACTAAAACTTTTATTTGAAATGACACATGGGATGATAATGAGAATGCATGAGGGGGAAAAGACAAAAATAAGGTCAGGAAGAACATGTTAAAAGTGAACACAGTGATTCAGAATCCCTGCAGCCGTGCACAATAAATAATGAGAAAGTGTGACCTATTAGTCAACAGGTGGTGACACAAAATGTGAGCCAAAACACGGCCCTTCTGTTGAGTAGTTTGGCTTGAAGGCCTCAAAAACTAATAGCCCTCTAATTGCTTCCATCTTTGGTTCAATTCACTAATTTGCTTGATAAAATAAATGAAGGAACTGTAATTAGTGTAAATGGCAAATGGATAGTTTAATGAGCCAAAAAACATTTCAAAGTGCCTCGGTGTTAATACTGACATCATTGGATGGCCATTGTCAGAACCTGCCTCACACATCAGAACTCTCCACTCCAGCTTCATCTTCATCTCATCTTCACGTCTCATGCTGCAGGCTGAATGATGACACGTGTCTAAATCTTCAACATGCTCTTTAATTTGAGATTACCGTTGAGGGAATACTTCAATTTGTGAAGCAACAATAAAGGAGAAATGTGCATCTACCATCCATTCACACCGTTAGCCTGCCGCAGGAGACGGTTTGGGCAGAATGGTTAAACTTGTTCTTGCCTCGTGTTTTTGAACAAGTGGACCACGACGTACAAACCAAACTTAGCCTGAGTAATTCTGAAGTACTGCTCTCTGCTGCTGAACATAGTAATTGTAAGAGCCTAAATAAATGAGTAAATAAAAGCATCGGGGGGAACACACACATCAAGGGCATGATGACATGGTGCAAGAAGAAAAACAATGACTCAACACAATCTTCACTTCGGTGGTAAATTGTTGTTTCTTTTTAATGTCTACATTTAAATTAGAAACATGGACTTTATGGAACAAATCAGAAAATATCTGAATTTAGATTTTTACAACCATAAGACACTAAGTGTTGGACCTGAGAACTCTGCAATTGACAGAATTCTCAGTTCCGACGTTCTTTGTCTACTATAGTTGTTTGGACATTAAAAAAAAAAGAAGGTTCATGTTTGAAATAAACTAATTTTCCTTTCCCCACACTTTGTTTATGCTTTTTACTTTCTAAACATGTTATTTGAAGATTAATACCTAAAAGCGTAGTTTACTTGATTTAGATGTTCATATATGATCTCAGAAATGTTTTGGTAAAGGTAAAAACCACACTTTAGATACGTTTTGGTTTGCTCTATATGTACCAGTGCTTATGAAGGCTCAGCTAATTATCAGAAACATAAACATAAAGCTGACCGCAATGGGGAGACTGTTCAGTTGAATTGTGCAGCATGAAGATTGATCGTTTCTATATATCAGCTGTATACATAAAAAAAAACACAAGCATCATCGAGCCATTAGTATACAATCTTCCCTTATGTTCCTGGGCCCTGTAGCACTAACAACTTTGAGGATTTGTGGGCGCAATAAAGAAAGCGCAGATTCAAGTTAATTTGCTCCACAATGAGGTGAGACCTGGAGCGCTGGCGGAAGGCTTGCTACACTGCTAGAGCAGTTAACCTGTTCATCGGTCAAAACAAACAAGCCTCACTGTCAGCTTTTATCAGCACTTTATTTCATAACCTTGGTGCAGAAATGAGAGCCCTTCTGAGAGCTTTATGGGCAGACCGGGCTGAACACTGGGACACAGTAGCCTGCCTGAGCAGCAATCACTCTGATCTACAGCAATCTATCGATTTGGCGAGCTTGTCCAATCAATAGAAAAGAAGAGACGAGGGGAAACAACATTAGAGGAGAAAATAGCCTATTTAAGTAGCCTGGGGAGTGGTTGCGGGGGGCAGCATACACATTTTAGGGATATGGGCTGTATGTGGATTCTGCACACACACTTAGGGCTAGATGAAAAGAAATGCAATTTCTACTGAGACCAATAGTGGAGCTGTGTATTATTTGCTTGGAAGAGTCAGGAATGTAATGAGAAAACGAGTGGAGGGAGGGGAAAAAGCAGTGAAGAGGCTGGTTGGGATGAGATATGAAATGAGGCAATGAAGCACAGACGGCACGCTGCGATTAAGTCGTCTCAGTGAGGTGGACGTTCTAAAATACGATACGGCTCCAGCTGCAAGAAAATAAAATAACTTGTTTTTTTGGGTTTTTTTACAAAATCAAGGCTGTCGGTTCGGCAGACACAGCTCTTTTTTCCCAACAAGTAGATACTCAAGCTAAAAAAAATTTTGAAAAAGACTGTAATTGTAAAGTCACAGGCTTGGCCCACGCAACAGATAGTGCTTCTAATAACAGTCATGTGTTATGTCAAAGTAACCCAGAGCAAAAATTCTTCTTTTTCTGAGCTCTATTTCTTTATAAAGAACCACAGAAGCATTTCTCAGCTGTGTAAGAGACAGATGCTGAAGATGGATGAAATATGAAATGAGTGAGAAGAAACAAGAGAGGAGGTTTCTATTCATCCAAAGACAGCACAATCAGACACACAAGGATTACACTCAGCAAGAGCAGAAAATAATTTAGAGCTGAAGGAGTTTCTGGACATAAAATTCAATCCATCCATCCGTCCTTCCATCCATCATCTTCCACTTGTTCCGGATTCAGGTCACGGGGGCAGCAGCTTAAGCAACAAGGCTCAGACTTCTCCTTCCACAGCCTCCTCTTCTGGGAGGACTCCGAGCTGTTTCCATACCAGAGGAGAGACAGTCTCTTCAGTGTGTCCTGGGTCTTCCTCAGGGTCTCCTCCCAGTCGGGCATGCCTGGAGCACCTCCCTACGTAGACGACCAGGAAGCATCCTTACCATCAAAGGGAAACCATCAAGTTCCTTCTTGTCTCATTTGTCTCAACCAATCTATCTTAAATACTGCTGACACTGTTCTGTATAAAGTACCAAGTCACGCTTAATATAAAAAATATTGTTTATTGTGGCCAGAGTGAGTCACGCTCGCTCACATTAGTCTCATTCTGTAAATAAACAAAATGCAAATCTTGTTAATTAGTGTAAAAAGTTGAAATTCTAAGAACCGCCACCTTTAGTTAGCAGACAGTTTGTGGTAACCAGACACTTTACTCAAATATTCTCAATCTATATTAGTGATATTTTCTTTCCGATTCCGATACTTAGTAAAACTCAGGCTGGTACCGGCTAGTATCAATCCACAAATCTCTAGTGCACAAGTTCTCCTGGTTCAAGCAAAGGTTGGAAAATTAAATTACATGCAGAAAAAGTTCCAAAGTGTCTGGTTTGTTTGCTACATCCATATTGCTTTAAAGATATTTGGGGTGTTGAAATAACAACTGTGTGTTACTGCACATTATTAAAGGCTTTAATCATACCATTTATACCTCCTACTGTTGTGTGGAGAGGAGGCCTGCCCACTCCATATTCATTATTTTTTCACACCACTTTAAATGTGTTTTCAATTGCTTGTCAGTTGCACAAATACATTTAAACAGACCACTCTTGCATTGTGAGCCCAAGTATTTAAAGTTGATTTATAATTTAAGAGGCACACTTAAAATCCAAACAGAGAGGTCTCTGCGTGCCACCGCAATGCTGCTGAACAGAAAGAAACGAGGGAAACGAAGAAGGAAATCCTATCCAGCAGGCTCTCAATGTTTTCACAAAAATATAATAAATACAGTTCTGGGGCAATATATTTCTTGTAAAACTTTAGGACTTGGGATATTTTCCTCCAAAATGCACCTTGATTAAGGCAGTGATGCGTTTCTGTGATGTCATGCCCTCATTTATTAGCAGCTTGTAAACTTAAGCTGATTATAGATAGTTAAGGTTGAAAGCCCTGCTTATTTTGTGAGTTACAAGCTGAAAGGTCCGTGTTAAATTATGTCAAATGTTGTTCCCGTTCCCTCCCTCAACAAGTTATTCATAAGACACTTAATGATTTTAAGATAGCAAATTGTAATTAATGGACAGGATTCTTACTGAAGCGTTTATTTAAGTTATTTATTCAGCAGATGCCACACACTGCCGTGAAAGGTCCTCTCTTTTTTCCCCCCCCAAGCAGATTCAAGAAGTTATAAAAAGAAGAATATCCCACCCAGCTCGACGTGGATTGCCTCCTCAGTGACAGATGCTGCTGTCAGCCGATTCACATTGAATCTCAGAGGAAGGAAGTTTGTGAGCCTCCTTCACAAAACGCTCCAATGGCAGCACCTCATTTAACATGCAATCCTGGCAGCTCCGCTGTAAAAACACAAAAACAATGCTCCAGCGTCTCCCTGTAGGATGGGTTTTCATAACTCACCAAAAGTTAAAATGCTCTAAAACCAGGCATTTTTTAAAAAAATCTTTTGTATTTAATACAAACAAAACCTGCAAATATGTTCCATATAAAAGCTTCAAATTTTACCTACATTACTCAGCAATTAGCTCTCATTTTATGACGAAGGCCCTCATATATCCCCCTGACTTGAGACAATGCAGATGTACAGCAGGCCATTGTGTGAAGCTCTCATTATACTCCTAAGAGTTTGAATCCATCTAAATCATGTCACTGATGTGCCTAATAGAGTCTAAATAAAGTTGGCTCATTTAAAAAGCAGTTAATGTTTTCAACAGTGGACTACTTCCAGGCCTGTGTTTATGGCCATTATGATTTTCCAGACAGCGTCTCTCTCATTTTTCAACTTGCTACAAGAATAAAATATATAAATAATCCTCTTCGCTGCCGTCAGCCAGAACGTGTAAAATAATACAGTGGAACTACGGCTTTGGAGCACGTCTCTGCACAAGTTCGGAGAAATACTGGCAGCGACAATTTATTTGCAGGATAACGCATTAAACACATTTGCATAATCTGAGCAGGGCCGCTGCTGGACCACAACAGCATCAACTCTCAGGTTCATAATTTCACTCTCATCACTTTTCTGCTAACTGAGGAGTAGCATAAAAATCAGCTATTTATCTCTTGTTTCATTCACTGGCATGACTGAGTCGCTTAGTGGTCACTGTTCAAGAGAAAACTTCATGTGTTGTTTTATGAGTGTGTTTGAATTAGGTGTACCTGGAAATCCCAAACAGGAACTCTCAACTCTTGGTTTTACATTAGCTGCAATAATGCGTGTCCTAAAGAGGTGTCCTAACATGATTAACACAATGCTGGCTAAAAAATCAGAGTTGGAACACTAAAGGACTGACTGAGTTCTTTATTCGGGTTTTTGCTTGCTTTGTTTTTGACATATTCAATAGAAGGGCATTTAAAGAAAAGATCCAAAAAGCAGATCTGGTGACGATACATGGTAATGGCCTGGAACAACAATGACTCAAGTAGCATCCATCCGTCCATCCATCCATCTGGTTTTCATTTATATTCAATTAATTTTCAAGCAAAATAAAAACCTTCAACAAATAATACAAAACACAGATTCAAATCTGGAACAGAGTAAAACAAATACATATGTTTGGGTGTAAATAATTGTAAGTATTGATGACTAGAAGTGTCCTGAAATGACTCAGGAGCCAGGAAGAAGAAGAAATCACACAAGACAAGCCGTAGAGCAATGTGGGTAATCTTACTGGGCTTGCATTAACGCAGACAGGAAACACAGACAGGACTCCAGCCAACCTTTGGGTGAAGATGAGGCCTCCAAACCCAGACCCAAATCTGTGCTCATTCAAAATCTGTCAAGTACAAATACTCTCAATATCTCAGGATGCCATAAAAATACACTAAACAAACTGTTACTCACTATATTTTCAATGAGCTAAAAAGCACCAAATAGTTTAGATTTACCATTTAGCAAAATCAAACAAACTCAACAGTTTGTTTTTTACCAAGCAAGACATGACAAGAGTTACTGATCAGAAATGTTTGAGCCACGCCCTCCTGAGCAGTTAGCTCTGTGACTGCATAACAGAAGCAACAATGTCCAGAACTGTCTTGTTTCAAAAGTTTGCTTCCTTACCAGCTGCCTCTCTGGTGTTTGTAGATGTCTTAGTTTTGCACGGACTGTCCCATGTTTGGATGGCACCTTCCACAGGGCTCAAGTGTTGTGCATCAACTTTCTAGTCCCTGTGTCATCAGGTTATTGCAAAATGGTTCCTACCCTCTTGCTTCCAAGCTTGACCTGAGAGCAGTAATGCAGGCTTGAGCTTGTATCTCACTGCTGATGACAAATTTCTAACAGCATTAGCCGTGTTTTCAAAACGCGTCCAAATGCACGTGAGGGTTTATATGCAATTACACGGAGGTTTGATTGAATTTGTTTACATTTGATATAATCTGGACATTTATTGTAATTTCTTGAAGTAAAAAATGAAGTTCTTTAGTAAACTCTTAAGAGGACGCAGGAGTCAAAACTTTATACTGCTCTATTATTTGCAGCTACTTTTAGAGGTGAATTAACAAACCCGCCTCTTTGTTGATGTTGTGTTGATCAAGATCAGTATTGCAGCTTTGCACTTTGACAAAAATGTAATTTGAACACAATATACACTCAGCAACTCTTGTAAAGCCCTTATCGCCTTATGCAAGAGCATGAAGTACCTGGTTTGACAGCTCACACAGAAAACTGAGAAGTACTTGGTGGCAATTTGTTTTTTAATTACTTACATTTGGCTTGTCTGAGCTTCAACCACAGTTTGTTGGCATTGATTCTTCTACTGGGCAAGTTTTCTCTGGAGTCATGCATTGAACTGACCCAAACAAAACAAACAACAACAAATAAAACCTAACTCAGCAGGTATGGCAAGGTAATCTGGTTAACAGATCAGTGAATAAAACCACATCATTAATTTTCACATTTATTGACTTTACTTCTCTGTGTTTCATACAACTTTGCCAAGGTTACTTGACAAACTTTAATCTATTAAATGATTGAAAGCACCAGACTGTTAATACGCATCAATAATGATGCTGCTGCATTGGTTTTTATGCATTACATCATAGATGACGATGATGACAATGATGATGCAGTATTTCTAAGACACAACAGAGAAAAAAAAGAGAACAGACTACATGTCTGAATTAACATGCAAAATATTGTAAAATGAGCATAAATAGCTCATTTATTTCTTAAGTTCACTAAACCGCAAAAAAGCATATGTCTGTTGGTTTCAAGTGGAGAAGTTTAAGTGATGGTAGGATGGAGCGGTAGATGGATCTGGGTCTCTTCCTCAGTAATGAGGGCTTTGCTATGGTTGTTCATGATGAAAAAAGGCCTGAGTCAAAAGGCAAAGCTCTTGATTTATTGGTCTGTCTACATTCCAACCCTCACCTATGGTCATGAGGCGTTGATCAATACCAAAAGAACGAGATCCCAGATACAAGCAGCCAAAATGAGATTCCTTCGTAGGGTGGCCGGCCTCAGCCTCAGAGACAGGGTGAGGAGCTCCATCATCCGGGGGGAGTTCGGAGTAGAGCTGCTGTTCTTCCACAACAAAATGACAAGCTGGTAAGTGTCGCTGGAGAGAGGGATGTCTGGGTTTCTTCCCTGGACCTGTTGCCTCCTCGAGTCGACTACAGTTAAGTGGGAGAAGATGGATATAAAGACTAAACTGCATCGATACTTACAGGGTTTTGTTTTACAATGAAAGACTGGCAATCATGTAAATGCCTTTGTCTGCTTTTGGGTCTACCTATCAGCAAAATAGGTAGACCCAACAGATGGATTTGGATGAAACTCTGTAAACATCATCATTGGGTGTAAACTTAACACATAAAGTAAGGTAATTTGTGTTTGTTAGATTATTTCTGTGTCATAGAAATTATTGGTAATAAGTATTATTCAGTTGGAAAGCCGGTTAATATCCCTTTTAAATGGTGCTACATTTGCGAGAAACATGCATTGTGAGATGAGCAGTAGAGATGAGTGTGTGGGTTGTGCACATGAAAGCTCATGTAGCCCAAGGTGCCGCCAATCTATAGAGATAAATTTGTGTTTTTATTATTCAACCAAAAAAAGTAATTTCAATCAAAATAACACATTTATGAACAAAACTTTTATTATTTTTTTCTAAAAGTAAAATATTGTTTACAAAATTTATTCTTACAATTGAGTTTTCTGATTACACTTCTCTGAAATCTTTGGTTACAAATTTCAGAGTTTTGGTTTTGACGCAAAAAAACAAAAAGAAAGAGCAAAAGGAGTGTCTGTCCACTGCTGAGGGGAGTTAAGGTTGTGTCAAGAATAAGATGAGGAAAAAGTCCAAATAACCCATCTCTAAGCTTTGAGTGTGACTGAGAAATCCACTCTAAATCTGAACGGGACATTTTCAAACCTAAAGGGCCCTCCGCAAAAAATACCAGGATCAATTTTTCTAGATTCAAGTTTTTGGGTTTTTTTTTACTTTTAATAAGTCATCTCCTTTATCAACCTTGTCTATATATTTCATACCCTATTTATACATCTGTCGAAGTATTTTTGAATCGTCTGAAAAACTGACTTTACATTGGAGCTTTGGTTCCCAACATGGGGGGGCCTGACTCCTCATGACTCACCACTGGGTTGTGGTACCGTAATTTATTGTAAAAATGTATTTATTGTTGAAATCACCAAAACAAGTCCATTTGAACAATTAAAGCTCTGTACAACTTGGTTAATATCTTTTAAAAGAAAAGAAGAAATAAGTGCTCCCATTGGCTTGGAAGTAAGAAAGGGGGGCTTTGAGGAAAATAGGAACCGCTGTTTTAGAGGTTAGTCTTGTTATCTGTTCAAACATTGTTCATGGTGACTGTTTAAACAGCACCTCGTTGAAC
>JAVKLF010000038.1:15228286-15239774 GCA_034783495.1 Millerichthys robustus
GAGACACATTACATTCTAAATGTTCCTTTGAATCATACTCAACTGTCCATGTGCCGAAACACTCTCCTCTTCAAAAATGTGACTGATTTCTTCACTCCTTTTTGCTCACGATAAATAAAGCTGACATGATTTCTGTTTTCCCTGCTGTGGTTATTCTCCAGATACTCACTTGTGTGAATCTTCTGCTTTACTTGAAACAGGGAAAATAATTAAAATGCATACTTATTCCCTTGGGAAATAAGGATTCATCGCACTCAAAGCCATTTTTCACAGATTTTTTTGAGACAGAGAAAAACAGCAGTTTGGAGAGTTGGAATAAGATTCAATTTGTTCTTTAGTAACTTCTGACTTGGTTTTGTCTGCTCCCCTCCTATACCTTCATGCATCTTCACACTCCATGGAGCCCCAGCCTTTAGGGCTCACCAGCTCCAACCTCATCCATCATCCTGAAGCGGGGGGGGTTGTGAGGTGAAGGCGATTCATGTTTCCTCGGGGTGCGCGTCCTGGCTGTGGCTGACGGCCAATGGTGATTGATGGGCGGGGTTATTATAGGGCGCTCGGGCCAACGTATACGCCTTATTCAGGGAGCGTGTTGGCTCCTCGGCACCAGCTGGGCACTGCCCTTCCTCCTGCAGTACCAGCAGTCAGGAGGAGAATATATAGCAAGGTGGCTGAGGTGCCTACACACAGGACCTGCCGCGGGGGGGGGTGGTGAAAGCTTTCTGTCACAAGACTGATCCTTGTTAACAGCATTATAGTTTCAAGGCAGCAGACATGGCGGCAGCAGTGGGAGAATCGTGCAGACACCCACTACTGGGGAAGGATGACACATACACAGAGACTGGCGCTGCTGTTGCAATACAGTAACTAAGCAACAGGAAACCTCACACACTGACCACTGACACGGCATCGTGATAGAAATATGGGTTAGAGTCTCTTTTCTTTCTTCTCTTTCTCTGTCTCTATCCCGCTTTCCCTTTTTTTGTTTTTTTCTTTATCCGTCAAACCCCACAGCCGTGACTCTATTTTCGACTCAAACACAGCTGAGCGGAGCCTCCTCTGCAGCGCTCTTCCTCCACCTACTTCTGCTCTGCGATGTTAAAATACATCGCGTCTTTCGTCAGTCTTCTGCACCTCCCTCTCCTTTTCTCTGTGGTATTTTGCACTCTTTCACTATCAACGCTTTACACCACCTCCAGCTCTGCTCTTCTCACACCTTCTATTCCATTTGGGTTTGTTGTTTTTTTTGCCTTTTCACTATTCCCTGTTCTCTTTTATTGCACTCCAGTAAAGTTATTCCTTCTCTTTTGATCCCCTCCACCCCCTTATCATCCTTCTCCACAGTGTCCTGTATCTGCTTGTCCATCTTCAGAGTATTTCACCTGCTCTCACCTCCTCCTCTGCTCATGTCATGGTAGGAGACAAGTGTGCTTCTCACATGCTATGTGTTCCGGTGTTTTGTCATTCTGCTGGGTTCCAGTGGTCATCATTAATAACCCCGGGCCTTCTCGCAGCTTTTTTTTTTTGTTGTCTCTGGGCTGATATTTCCACCAAACCTGCTGCCAGGCTCGGAGCATGTGCTGCACAGAGAGAGCTGGAGGAGTCAGATGAGTCCAGACACATAGGTAACAAAATCCAACATAACCTGCATACAGCCACAAGCGTCTCTGAAAGGAAATGCTGGTGATTTCACATTCAACAAACAAATAGGTGGGAAAATTTTCTTCGTCACTTGTACACGTTTCTTACACTTTAGTGTTAGGAGAGGCACTGAAGTCATGCTTTGCTATATGTGGATAATTATTAACTGCCAGAAGCAGACAACAAAGAGATGCTGGTTTACTTCTGAGGACTTAATTTCATACAAGTTTAGTTGGATTTCTTCAATACGCTACTGTTTCCTAAGACGGTGTCCCAAGCACTGAATGCTCAGTGCAAGCTACCAGAATTGACAAAGACTCCCGGATAGGTGTCGAAACAGTTTCAAAAGAACTGATCTACAGTCTGGTTGACTCAGATTTAAGCCTGTTTGCTGTAGTTTTTGGAGTTGAAGAAATTCTGTCTGGGTGACAATCTTCCTGTACAAGATTTGCATAGATCCAAAAAACAAACTCAGTGAGCTCCTGCAAAAAAAGAGTGAGTCTGAATTGGACAACTCAAGAAGACCTTAAGAAGATGCTTGATCTCAGTTGCTGTTTCACCACAACAGGAGTCGAATGTAGTCAATGGACTGCCGTAAAATAAAACTTTACACAGGTCAACTCGCACAGAACAGGTAAGGGTCATCTTTGTCTTGAGAATGACTACAGAAAAGGTGAGAGTCCTGGAATAAATAAAGAGAATATAAAACTGAGAGGCAGCTGTGCAACAATGAAAAACAGACACAAGAAAACTACAGGACCTGTGATTGAGGTGGAATATATGTTTCATCTCAAGAATAAGGACTGCTTAGGTGTTTGACTTTTTACTCAATGTGTTTCTTTCTGGAATGTGTTACTGTCAAATACATCTTTTATGCTGGTGTAACACGTAAAATAAATCTATAGGAGTGACAGCACACCGCACACAGTAGTGAATGACAATGGACCATGCTTCAACAGCAGAAAGTGACAGAAATTTGTAATATGAGTAATACGACTTCAAGCATGTCACATCCAGTCTTCTGTATGCTCAGTCAAACGGAAAGGCTGAAAAGGATGTCCAAATTCCCGAGTGGCTTTGAATAAAGGGTGAGTCAGATTCTTACCTTGCTCTGCTCACCCACCGAGCATCGCCGCTTGGACACCACCTGCTGAGCTGCTGATGATCAGATAGGTTCACGTCACCGTGCTACTCCAAGTTAGGAAAGTCTCAAAGGCTGGAAGAAAAACTAAAGACACAGAAGATGGAGCCAAAAGTTTCTCATGGTTTCCACCAATGATGAGCAATGATTTGGTCAGAACAGAATCTCCTGCTCTGCAGAGCTCAGTGGGGTCATCACACAATGTGGATAGATCCTCAGGAGAGCTTACAACAGTGGCTCTGGATTAATCTGTTCAGCTCTCAGGTAGGCTACACACACTCTAAATGAAGCCTTGTTGGAAAAAACCTGAACAAAATAGGGACTTCATACTATAATATGCATGATACATTTGCATCAGGCCATAAAGTTGAAGATTTCACTGTTAATATTTTCTTCAAAAAGTAAGAAACTGTTGTTTTTATAAGTTCTGAACATTAAAATGTAATCTGTTAGTCAAATATTCATTTATAACGATTTATTAATATTGTTAAACTATCATTAAAGGTAAGTCGTGCAAATAGTTTCCGTGTTACTCTGTGTCCCTGAAGTAGCTCTTGTTCTCATAAAGGTGGGTGGCCCTGCAGTAGAACTTGAAACTGTAGGTCCTGTAGGTTCTGGATCTCTCACACAGTAAATTTAAATTCAGTAAATTGTCTTTGTTGGGAATAATTTGCTGATTTTTTTAAATCAAAATACGTTTTGCAAGCTCTTTCTGCCTGTGGTTGTTTTTTTTTTTTTTGGTTTTGTTTTTTTTTTTGTAGAGAAATAAAATTTTCGTCCTGGTTATGGGTCGGGTCATTCGCGTTTGAACTTGATCTTTTTCTAATCAGACCCTTTGAGAAGAAGTACTTAAAAAATTAGTTGCATTCAAATGTTAAATTATTCTGATTTAATTAGTGACTAGCCAAACTAGATCAACTGAAGCCCTCCTGCCCCAAGGGAGCAGAAATGTTCTCTGTATTTAAAAATGCATGTGTTTATCTGTGATGCCCTAAAAAAGATTTAAAGGTCATCTTTTTTTTTTTTTTGTCTTCAGAGAGAAGTACATGAGGACACAATACAGTCAAATGTACACATAAACATTGTATTTAGCCACCTTTTGTAACCCTTTTCCTTAATATAATTTCTTGAGCTGAGCAACTGTTCCCTGCAGCTACAGCGCCAAATATAATCAACAGCCGTTAGTAGTTTATTTAAGGTACCATGTATTCACTCGCGACACTTCTGTGCTTCCCACACAAGGATGTTAGTTTCCTTGAGAGACACTTTCAGCTTTGGACAATTACCTCATATCATTTTCTTCGTTTCAAAGGAAGGAAAAAGTCTTATCTGATTGGTCATGACTGAAACCAGACCCACATATAATGTGTTCCTCTAAATCTAACCTAATTTCCTGCTGCACTGTTTGCCTCTGGCTGCAGATTTACCAAAATTCACTTGCTATCCTACATACACAAACTCATTCCCAGTAGCAGAGCCCACAGACACATACTGAGGAAATATGCTTCCTTCTTTTTATTTTTAAATCGTTTCTTTTATGACAGCAGCCTTTCTTCACTGTTAAACTGCGCTCAAATGAGGTCAGTTTCTCTTTCCTCCCTTTTTAATTCTTTATTTCATCACGTCCTGAAGCCTTCCTCTTTCCCAGCTGTTCCTTTGCTTCCTCTGTCCTCCCAGTGCTTCACTTGGGCTTTGTTTCTCTCCATCTGTCTTACAGCTTCTTTTATTTCTAACACCTTCAAAATCTTCACCCGTTTGTTTTTCTCTGTCCCTCCTCCCTTTACGCTGGCAGTCTGGTTCAGTGAGGTCACTGAGGGATCTGTGTCCCTTGGCCTCAGTGAGGCAGTGTCCAGTTGGTGTAATTATGATGGATAGAGTAATTTCCAGAGGCGCCTTTAGCCAAGAGGGCTGAGCCCACCATGCTATTCTCTGAGCCTTAATGACTTTTTAATAGAGCTCACACCCAAACCTCCATCACTGCGTGCTGGTGAGAGTCACCGACAAATCACTGCTGTTAGAGCAGGTAATGGCAAACCAGGACATGGGTGGAGCAGGTCTCTTTGGAAGCAGCTAGGTCTTTTTCCAGATTTCAGGAGTGGACAAGAATCCATATTCAAGGTATCAGGTGAGTGTTGCTCAGTAGCTTGCTGATTGACCGGTGAGAAGACGGGCAAGCAGAATTCAGGACAGAATGTAGACTTTTATGAGCTATCAATGTAGATAAAAGTTGAGAAAAGCCCAGATAAAATGTATTACTCTGCAGGTAATACATTTTTTGGTAATAATGAGAGTGGACACCCCTAGCCCCTAAGTACTTTACATCTGTCACAGTGAGCTTCAGTGTGGTTGATGTCAGCTGGACTTTCCAGACACCTGTAGGTTTACTTGTGGTTCCTAAAGTTTCAAAAAGTAGATTGGGAGGCAGAGCTGCCCTCTTCTGAAACCAACTTTCAGTTTCTGTCTGTGAGGCTGACAATCTGCCTACTTTTAAGAATTGAATTAAGACTTCCTATTTTAATAAATCCCATAGTCAGAGTTAATTTTGTTTCTCTCTCTCAGTTATGACGCTATAGATGTAGACTGCTGGAGGACATCCTGACTCACTCTGTTATTGGCTTTACGCTCTACACTAAATGTCTGTTCATGCCGTTGTTACTTGTCGGTGACTTTCTGTTTTTCCTTCACAGAGAAGCTACATCTGGGCCAATCCTCCTGTGTTTGTCTGTCTCTTTCCTGTCCTCTCAACGCTCAACAAGTCAAAACAGACCCTCGTTCCGAGCCCAGTTTCTTTCTTTTAAGAAGAAGTTGTTTCATTCCACTATCACTAATGTGTTGCTCAAGATGGAGGATGGCAGCAAAGTGAAAATGTGAAGCTGACTTTTTTTAGATAACGTTTACTAATTGGTATTTTCTAATATCTGAAATGGATTTATGATTTGAACTTTTCTTTCGCACAGTATCGTGGGATAACTTTTGTTGGGAATTTAGTAATCTCTCAGAAAATATTCTTATATTGGTTAGGAACTAGGTTAGGTGGACTGGAAATAGAGCCACACAGAAAAAAGTCTGTATGACGAAGCTGGGCCTGGTGCGTACAGATAATGACTTCATGCCAGATGAAGTATGTCACTCAGCTTGTCACTTGAAATGGCTAATTCCAGCTATTTCTCCCGTGGGCCTTTAAAGCACAGGTAATGGCTTTTAGGGAGACGCAGAGCAAAAAGTGGAGCCTGTGAAAGTGACCTCTACAGTTTATAGAGGAAAGACCTGAAAGGGAATGATGTGAGACCTCTGAACTGAGTCTAAACACAGCTTTGAGAACAAAGAGTGTAATAACCGCCGCTTGAAATTAAAGTAAAATGTCTGAGTTGGTGTTGTGTGCAGGTATATTTCTGCAGAGCTGGATGTTGGGCTGAAGAGATGAGTGGACACAGACTTCAAAGACCCCTGACACCTACACACGCCGCAACCTATTTGTTCTGATTTTTTTTTTTTTTCTTTACATTGTGAAAAAAATATTTCTTGCTTTAGCTTTTTGTTTCCAGGGACTATTTTTATTATGGTGGCTGCAATTAAAGTGAAAACTAGAGGGAGGATTAGACTTTTTTTTCACATAAAGGCAGTCCCAACCAATATAGGAATTGAGCTTTGTGCTGAAGACCGACACATATTTCACTGTTGTTGTTTTAACGTAATGTCTGCCATCTCTACTATAGCTTACAATACATAATATCCATATATAAAAATCGCATAATACAACAAACAGTCAGTAATCAAATGATGCAGATAATATTATCTGGAGCAAAACTGTCAACAAAATTTTAAAGCAGAAAGATGGTGATCTCAGTACTGTACAATATTTAAAATAGATCTGTCCTTCTTTGTTATAAAAATGCCAAAAATGTATTACAATGCATCACAATGACAAATACATTACAGTCAGTCAGCAGTGCCAGCTTGACACCAGATCTGGCCCACATCTGTCTGCTAGCTGGGTTATGTGATCAACACATTTCAAACTGTGTCTTTTGTCGGGATCCTGTGACTGTGTGAGGGTGATACCATTAAAATGATAATCAACACAAACCACCTGAAGAGAAGTTCAGACACAATTCAGGTAAATCTACCAGTGAGAAGTCTCTGACACTTGTCCAAAGATCAGAAATGCCAACAGGATGAATAGTTCAGTGTCATTTGTCCTCAGTGCACATGTCTGTAATGTTTATTTACTTTTCTTTTCTTGGGTGGGGGTGGGTTGAGAGCATTATTTTGCCACAGGAAGATCCCACATTACAATTTCTATCATCTTCTCTCATCATTAGAAACATCAGAAGTCATACCATCTGGATGTTTAGTAAAAAAACAAGCTATATGTTTCTCCCTTGGTGCACATGCTTTCAGAACCTAAGCTGCCCAAACTGCCAAAGAACAAAAAGATGAAGAATGGGATTATTTTGAGAGAAACAAAGTTGAAATGCAGCAAAGCAGACGTAAGTGGGCTGCACACCCACTCACTGATGCAGAGTTATGTTTATTGATAGGATTGAGGTGCAAAGTTACTCTTTTACAGCAGTGTAAAAGCAGAGATGAGTGCATGGTTACTGGAGTTAAATGTTGTAAATTCTTTATATGAATAGCCACTCTAGAGGCAGAAAAAAACAGACTTATATTTTATTTTAAATGCTGCAGTGTTTGATGGTCATGTGCAAGAGACGGCAGAATCGGGTTAGATATTTTTACCTGAGCTTCAGATAGACACTTTAAAAAATGTGTTTCCTTGTAGTGTTATCAATGCTGACGTGTTAAAGAGACTTTAGTTTAAGTGAGCATAGATGACGTTGAGTGTTGATTAGGAGTTCAGAGGAGCAGCAGTGGCTGCGGAGAGATATGGTGTCTTTAGATGCAATAAAGACTGCGAACAGAGAACAGGTTCTCTGTGTATGATTCTGACTTTCAACCAAGAGAAGACACAGTTTTTTGTCTTCAATTTGGTGACGTCCAGACGTGACTGGAAGACCTGGAAAAGCAGAGAATCGTTTTGAATGCCGTCACAGGAGCAGAAGAGCGGTTTGATAAGTCAACTGTTGAGTTGAGTTGATTCTGACTTTCAACCAAAAGAACATGCAAGAGCTTTTATTCTTCACAAAGATTACATGACAAAACAGTCAAAAACATATGAAACCTGGAGGTAAAGCTACTGTGGGGAGTAGGAAGCAGATGTGAAAGTTAATCATTTAAAACCAGGTGGGTAAGGAAAGCAGAAAGTAAAATTACAAAATGGGTAGAATGCTAAATAACACTAAACTCACAAAATAGAAAACATCAAACCCTAAACAAAAAGGTCACAATGACAAAGGACCATTATTTTAAAATAAAAGAAAAAAAATCTAATTAAAATATAAAATGCTTCCTCTGGGATGTGGGTGAGTCACTGCTTCTAGCAGGAGAGTTCAAGGTTTTTGGTGTTTTGTTCACTGGTAGCAGCCAGGATGAGGCAGAGGATGGACTGACAGACCAAAGCTTTGGCTGCAGGAATGAGGCTGTTTCTTTGGTCTGTTTTGGTAAAGGGAGCGTTAAACTGAAGCTCTCAGTTTATCAGTACGCCTCTGTTCCAACGTGACCATGACCAAAAACAAATATTTATTTACTAAATATTTGGGTTCCAACAGTAGGGATGATGTCAACTGTGTGGTTCTTTTTGCTCAAACTGGACCATCACTATACTCTATAAAATACATTAAGTTGACTCTATTTTTCTCCATTCAACAAACTGTTTATGGTTCTTTTTTGCATTGTATCTTCTTAATATTGCAAGCTTATCCCGGTTCACTAGAGTCACTTGAGTCAGTTGGGCTGTGCAAAACAATATGGATGGTATCCTGATGCATCTCAATAATCCAGGTAGAATCATTTTAAAAAGTTGAGTAAGTCCTTTGGACAGTTTCTTCACTGTTGAAACATTTTGTCTCTTCTCAAAGAGACTTCTTCAATCTGAAGAGTTACAGGTAAACGCAGTCTTATAAGCAGAGCCGTAACATAGTGCATCAACAAGTTAACAATGACAATCAAAAATGCTTAGTCACATGCAAAAGATGACCATCAGCCCAATAACTGATCGTTAATGTCCTAATCACAGCCTATTGTTCTCAGAGGGCCGAGTCATACTTGCAATAGCTGCATTGTAACATTTTATTTTACAATTGGCACCCCATAACCAGATGCACTAAATACAAGAAACAAGACGTGGAACATCTTTATGAAGCTTGCATGCTGAGTGGGAAATAAATACACAAGAAGAAGAGGAAGATGACCTTGTGTCGTAGGTTAGATTAGAAGTAGGGTTATGACTACATCCTTTTTAAAAGATTACGTTTTTGCTGTCCACACCAAAACACGCTGGTGGCGTTCCAGTTTTTCACTCTGAAACCCATTTTTTATTTACAACTAAAAGGCCTTAATTGTGTAGATGCAAAGTTGAAACAACAAAAGTTTTTGTGTATTCACAAACACTCTTGTAAGCATGGTCCATCAAGCAGGCCTTTACATGTTTTCCCCTTGCATGCAAGGTTTTCTCTGGGTACTCCAGACCAACAATGACATGTCAAATGAAAACTCTAAACTGTCTGTAGGTGTGAATGAGCGCTTGAACGGCTGCCTGTCTCATTTGTCTCTATGTGGCCCTGTGATGAACTTGCGACCTGTCCAGGTTATGCTTTGCCTCTCCCAGTGACTGCAGGAGATAGAACCAGCTCCCTGTGACCCTGCATGAAAAGCAGGTAAAGAAAATCAATGGATGGATGAATAGTCTCCTACTGATGTAATGAATCTTTAACCACAAATCACCTGCTTTTTTAAGAAATGGCTGGTAGTATTCTCTACCTTTTCTTACATTTGCATTCCCCTCTTAGTGCTTTCCTTCCCTTTCTTGTCATTCTAATTTTCCACCAACTCCCCCCTGCTTAAACTCTGTGTGGAGGCTGCAGAGAGACATTTTCAAGATTTTTACTTCTATTAACCAATTCTCTTACCTGTTGAGTGTGTTAAGATGCTCTTAAAATGCCTAAAACCTCCCTGAGCCTCAGTGTAGTCGAGATGCAAACAGTGATTTGAGACATGAAAGCAGGTGGTCAGCAAATTGACTTTGCCCTCCGCCTCCTCTCTTCATCCCCTCACCTCTACCTCAACACCACAGTGCTGAGCTGTGGACTTGTGGACTGTAAAGAGGTTTAGGTGCAAACAAACAGCCCATTTAGCAGCATCTCTCTTCCATTTAGACCATCATTACAGCCCTCAAGGCCCTGGCTCAGCACTGAATTATGAATTAAGTTGTCAGGAGAGCCTTTGGTTATGAGTTGAGGGGGTCATTTAAATTTAATTTGAAAAGGGATTCTGTTAGGAATGTATGCTCAGCAAGCTCCCGTGAAACTTCTCCCTCAGAGTACAAAAGGCTAAGGACTAACGAGGGTAAATGTAATATAAAATGGCTGGAAGAGTATTGACTAGCAATAATAATGCACGTTACTTGATGGCATAAAACCTATGAAGACCGTTACATCAACATAAGTTATTGTATCTGAAATAACTTCCAAAGTTCAGACGATATGCCTTGAGTTGAACTCTTTTTGTAGTTAGCTGTTGGTCCTTTTAGCATGCTGTTGGGTGTTTATCATGAGATGTTTCTTCTGTTTAGTCTCAAATGATTAAAAGTAATGTTATGAGACACTCTGGACTACTACCAGGATGAAGACATGTAGTTTTACTGTATTGAAGGGTTTTTTTGTTGGTGTTTTTAATAAATTGCACCTCCCTGTAGGCAGTTGTCCAGGGGGAATCCTTACCAGCTGCCTGAACCACTTCTACAGGTTAAAACATGAAAAAAAATGTATAATGTAAAGAGTTTACTGTAAATATGTTTGTATTTCTATTGTGTAATGTATACTGATAAATAAATTATAATGTTCACAACATGTCTTTGTGTAAAAATCATAGGTTGTTTCTTAATCAGAAGCTGCAGTTTGTGTTTTTCCCTTTCTTCTCTAATGGTTACTTTTGTTTCAAAAGTTGAAGAAAGTGCATCTGTATACGAAATAAAATTTGTTGCTAATTTTTCAAATATACAAACATGATGATAGGATGTGCTTCTGTGGTGGTACATGTCACAACATCTGACTCAGTGAACCTTTAAGATTGGACCCAGCACATTAAGCCTTAACACTCTGTGTGGAGGGTGTTAGTGGATGTCTGTCACTCTTATATTTTCTGTATTGTCTGACTTTTGTTTTTGTTTTTCTCATACTGAATCAACACGTTGTATCTGTATCAGGTCAGTCGTAAAAAGAGAGATGGCTCTGCTCAGCAGAAAGAAGGTACCAGTGACAACAGGAAGCAGATATAAAAACCGGCACACACTCATGGTTTCTTCTTATTTTGATCTCTTCATCTTTTCAACTTTAAATTCTACATCTCATTTTTCGTCATAGAGCTACATTATCTGCACATCCATAATATACATCTATTGCCAATGGTCTAAAGTGGTGTTACTCTGCTTTTAATTAAAAAGACTAAATTTGAAGTTTTCTTCTTATTAAAATTAACTTTTCTTGTAAAAAAGTATCTGTATTCAACATCATTGAACCCAGTTAATAACGGCCTGTACTTGTATAGCGCTTCATCGTGTCCCTAAGGACTCATGAGGTCTGTCTCATG
>JAVKLF010000038.1:15257661-15279251 GCA_034783495.1 Millerichthys robustus
TACAGGTTATTCGTCTGCTATTCACCTGCTGCAGCATGTCTTTGAAGCGCTGCTCCAAAGGGCTGAAGTCTGCTGAAACAACCGGGAGCCTCTGCAGACACACCGCTGCCATCAAAGTCCAAGGAGAACTCGCTCTCTGCGGCCCAAGTTTGGTCTGGACAGTCGCCTCACAAACAGGAGTGACGGAAAAGTGGCGACATCCTTCACCCCTGGCGCCCGTTCTGCTAAAATGAAATAAAAACTTCCACAAGGTCCGACTCGCCATCTTTCTACAGGGCGCAGCCATCTTCTCCTGCTGCATTCAAATTGAGTTAGGAAAGAAATCAAGTCGTCGGCCGCTTCACGTAAACCACTGTAAGGGCGGAAATTTTAACTTCAATATTTAATCAAAAATTATGCAATAATATTATTATTATATTGACATTATTTGAATCATATGAACCTTTATGTACACTGATTGATACTTTAAGATTTCAAACAAATATTTACTTTGAAATTGTCCTATTTCCGAGGCTTTTTGAAATTCACGAAGGCAGCATCGCCTCAAGTCTACCCACAATTCCTTGTGGTAAAATAAACGTTCCATCATGTCAAAAAGTGGAGGGGGAAATAATTTTTTGCGTTCAAAACAAATAATATTCTAGTTAGATACGTTGTAAATACGTCAATATAATTTCATTAAAAATATATATTTGTTGTTTAGTTTAGAAGAAATGTAGAAACACATCACGGTTACATTAATGATTTTATGACCGCCTCTCAACATAGTGGTTCAGTCTGAATGTGCAGCATTTTTCCGTCTCTCCTCCAATGTCACGTTTATTTACGAAATTAGTGTAGACTGACTTGTAATGTGTGTGTATCAGTTTATTAAACATGTTTAGTTTCAGGTGTGTTTTGCGTAACTCCCTCAGTACCGCATGTCGACAGCTAGCTGGCTCGCTTAACGGAAATGGGACTTCTCTGTAAGTGTTTTTGTTACGTTTGGTGTTAGTGGTAGCTAACGGCTAACTAGTCTGACGCAGTATACCTTGCCAGATTTTTTTTCCACAACAAACCTAAAGTAACGTTAGTTACACGTATCCAACAAGGAAATAAAAAGATCTATGTGTTTAGGGTTGGGAGAGGAGGGATGCCTCTACAGAGAACTTTGCAGAGCAGCGCCGTGAGACTCCAGGAGACAGAAGCATCAGAGGCAAACTCTGGAAAAGACTTCAGGTCAGACAACCTCTGCACATTTTAACATATCTGTGTTTCATTAATATCCGCAGGGCTGTAAGATTTAAATGATGATGATAGTACGTTCCCACAAAACAGTGTCATGATGAGTTATTGATTTTAATTTGAACATTGCAGCTATCTTCCTCCTTTGCCTGGTCATGACAGCGCACTGAGATGGGCCGGGATGAAGTTTGAAGAGTTGCCAATTCTTCACATTAAAGCTACATACAACAAGTAAGTGGAAAGTGCAAAATCTTTGGCAACCACATATCTGCAAAAAAATATATCTATCTATCTATCCATCTGTACTTTTTGGTCTGTGGGAGGAAATGGGAGTAACCAGAGAAAACATGCAAACCCTACTTATAGAAGTCACAGCCCAGAATACGATCTTGTAACCTTCTCACTCCAAGGTGACAGCTCTATCAACTTTTCCACTGTGCCACAACGTTTATTTTTGACATTTATTGTTGCTTTATTTAAATTCAGCCAATAAAAGTTTGCTGTTGACGGCTGTCTGGAGGAGGGGGTCTGGTTAGGGATACACAGGATCTCATCTCTGCTGCATGTTGATAATGGGGTTCCTTTGGTGTCTTCGGGCCTTCACACCTTCAGTGTGCACTGGGGCAGTCTGCAGCTGAGTGTGAAGCGGCTGGGATGGGAGTCGGGTTCTTGACTGGTTCTCGACCCCCCTAACCACTCTGCCACAAATGATGGTAGGATGGAGCAGAAGTTGCTTCAGCCAGTCATGGTGAAGAAAGAGCTGAGTCGAAAGGCAAAGTTCTTGATTTACTGGCCTGCCTACGTTTCAATCCATACCTGTGGTCTTGAGGTGTGGATCATGACTGAAAGAACAAGATGCTGAATACAAGCAGAAATGAGCTTCCTTCGTAGGGTGGCTGGGCTCAACCTTAGAGACAGGTTAAGGAGCTTAGACTAGCACGTCCTACTGGTAGGAGGCCACAAGGAAGACCCAGGACTCACTTGAGGGATTATGTATCCTCTCTGACCTGGGAATGCCCCAGGACAAGCTGGAAGGTGTCGCTGGAGAGAAGAATGTCTGGGTTTCTCTCCTGAGCCTATTGCCTTCACAACCTATCAACAGATAAGCAGTAAAAGATGGAGACGTTTAGACAGTGATCCGCTTGAGACGGGCTTACGTACTATTACAAAGCCAAGTGTGCGTTAACTCAAATGCCTAATTGCTCATGGCTTAACTGACAGTGAAATGTGACAAAATGCTTTTGTTCTGTTCCTTGTAAACAATTCTGTCCTACACCAGCACACACATCCAGCTAACAGACAGCACGGGTCAGTCTGTGGTTAGGACGTCCTGCGGCACAGAGGGCTTCAAGAACATTAAGAAGTCAACACCCATCGCTGCTCAGACTGCAGGCATCTCCGCCGCCGCTGTGAGTATCTCCTCTCATGCTACTAAATGCTTGTTCAACTCAGCAACTGCACAGCTTTTTACTGTCAAATCTGTGCAAGTCCACAGTGTCTGTAGCCATCAAGAACTCCTCATTATCACTGTGAAATGTTCTTACAAGTAAATTAGTGAGGACTTCACAGCACGTGCAGCTTCACCACTCTCTGTAGCAGTGCTTAGTTCATGAATATTAAATGTCCGTGGTAAATGAACTGCTTTCTCCAGACCAAGTGGAGCAGTCGGCATTAAAAACCCCATTCAGTCTTGGCATTAGTCTGATTTATCACAGCTGCAGGTCAACTGAGCTAACATATTTCTTTCTGCTGCAAAGACAGTGACGAAATAGAAATTTTGCCAAATATTACTAAATACATTTAGACCAAATATTTTAATCTGTGTTATATGTTATATCTGGGGACAGCTGGAAAATGGAAATGTTTTAGGGAAACGCTTGTTAGCAGACAAGAATTGAAAAATCTTGCAAAAATTAAAAAATAAGTTCAAGTTAACTCCTTTATCCGTATTATAGACAATAATATGTGGCTGTAGTTCATTCTTGTGGTTATTTGGATCTTGTCACACCTTTCAGAAACCACTTTGGTGTTGCAATAAAGAAATTGTAATTATCTGTCTTTTTTGTGCAAACAGAAAGCCACAGTGAAGGGAGTAAAGTTTGTTCGCGTTGTGGTCAAAGGTCTCGGTCCTGGACGCCTGGTGAGCAGTTTGTTTTTCTTTTCTTTGCTGCTTTTATCACTTGTAGTAGGTTTTTACTTCTTTCATGTAATTTTGCAGCTAATTGTTACCGGTAAGTTTGTTGGATTCATCCCATTTCTTTAGGGTGCTTGTTTGAACTAAAACGTGAGGATTTAGTTAACAAAGACTAAAAAATGGAGATTATCTGAAAATCTAGAACCAGTGAGGTCTGAGTGTAAACCTAATAAATGATTGTAGTGGTTGAAATTCAGTGTTAAATCTGTTTACCATCTCAGATTAACCTAAAATGGGTTTGTATCCTTGTTTAGCTCAGAAAACAGAGAGAGGCAGTAAACTCTGTACTGTTAGACAAAAAGTAACAACAGTAGCAGAAAGTAATGTTTTCAGCAGTCAGACTGATTTTAGTTTGAAGAATCAAAGAAAAGTTTTCATTTGGATGTCAAGCTAACAATGTTTAAAGCCAGATTTCCACCATGGATCTTAAAACGTTTTTTTTTTTTAATTTAATTTTATTTTTTTCAAAAGCAGCCAAGGACTACAAGTGTTTTGGAAATATTACCAGTCTTACTATGATTTCTCTCTAGAGAGCTTCTTAGAGAGAACATGATCTTTCCTAACCTTAAACATGGCAAAATGTCACAATTCCACCTGTTATTGGTTGAAAGATGATGTTTGTTTAAGAACATTAATCTTGTTCTGCGTCTTTTGGCACATCGGGCTCAAAGAGGATTTAGAAAAGGGCAGTAAGAGAATTAAGATTCACTCGGCTGTATAACAGAACCAAAGCTCAGTCTCTGATTTACAATGCCTGGTCAGAAAACAGTACCGGTAATAGTTAACATGTTTCAGCTGGCAACAAGATATTTACTTGGTACAATGACCAGCTTGTCAGTTCACACTTTATGTGGTTGTGTGGAAATAGAACAAGGAAGGAAGATGCTAAAACTGGATTAATAACAAGTCCACACAAAAATGAAACCTGAAACCATTGTGTTAGTTTTATTCAAAGAAGCCAATCAACTGTTTCATCTAATGTATAAATATTTACTTCTTTTTGGAATAAAGAAAATGTCATTTTTGCTGATATTGTGAATACTGAAACAGCCAGATACATGCATGTCTGTCCATGAATGTTTGAAAATTAATCAGAAGGATCACAGAGGAAAAATGAAGTACTTAAATGAAGTGAAACTAGTTTGGCATCTAACAGTGACCCTGTTCTTTATTGATCTAAGAGTGGGCGTTCAGCACTTGTAAACTTGTCGCTGCTTTGAGGAAACAACCCTCTAATTAATTTCAGACTTTTTTTTTTTTGTAATGAGGAGGATAATTAAAGCAGTCGCCAACATCTTGATCTATTCCCTATAGCTTTCCTAATGACTGAATGTGTCTTTTCTTTTTCTGTTGTGCAGTCTGCAATCAAAGGCTTGACGATGGGAGGCCTGGAGATAGTATCGATCACTGACAACACCCCTGTGCCGCACAATGGATGCCGCCCACGTAAAGCCAGAAGGATGTGATGTCTGAGTACCGGAGTGCTTTGAAGGAGCTGTTAACTTGTCGTATGCTAATAAAGTGTTTTGCTATGTAACTCCTGGCTCTGAGCTGACTTTATGTAATGCGTTTTTTGGGACATAAGTGCAGGCGGCGTTAATGAGCAGAGAGCAGATGTTGAGGCTCTCTGCTGCTACTGTTGACACTTGTAGGTACTCTCATCGTCATCAGTACTGATGTTTGTGTGTTACACACAACCAGTAGTGTGTAAAGAGCACAAAGCCTCTCAGAAACAAATCTAAAAACAGCCCTGAGGTTTTTAGATCTACCTGTGGGGACTGGGGCCAGATACTGTAGGTGAAGTTTTGTCTGACTTGTGAGGATTTTGCTTCTCTATCTGAATCTACCAGGTTCAGTTAAATATCCTGTGAACTTCATTACTTTAAGTAAAAAAAAACAACTTCTTCTGTTTGACAGCACAACCAAAACTGCAGTCCTCCACTGGTCTTCATGGCAGAGTGGCTCCTGCATCTGTTCTGAATGTCACCGCAGCGGTCATGTAGTAAAACATGGAATAACACCATAATCACCAATTAGTTGTCCTAAAATACCTATTTTGTGTATTTCACGTTCATCCTTTCAGGCAAGCTTGTACAAATATGCAACTCATATAAAAAATGTGTTTTATTGATCCAAAGATTTGTCATATTTTGCAACAGAGCAGCCGTAATTATTTTAATGGAAAACAGTCACGACTGTTTCAAACAGACCCCCAAATACAGTAAATTAAACTATTACTTGAGTTGAAGACAAAACAAACAGCTCTAAATTATTGAGCTGATACTTAAAAAAAATCTGTGACACAGAGTTTACAGATTAAAAACTGTTGCATGGAGTAATTTTAACTATTACTATTTTCAATTTCAGTTTACCGATATTGATATTTTTTTCTGAGCATCTTAAAGTTCCAAAGACAAAAGATGATCACAAAATCTGGTGATCGGTTTGATTGTTTTCAAATTCAATATTTGAGCAACATAATAAATTCCTATAAAACCTGCAGCTCTTCGTAGATTCTCCAACCTGTGAAATGATGCACAAAGAGAGCTACACTGAATACTTTCTGTTGCTGAAATAACTCAAAACTGATAAAAAATATGTTACTAAAAACTGAGATTCTTATACACGCTAACTGTACAAAAATACATTTTTTTATTTCAAATTTCAAGGAAATCCTTCTGGTACACAAACTTCAAAAACATGACCTGGCTGCTACGCTTCCACATTAACCACAAACAGAAAAAGGAAAAACAAAAAAAAAGCAATAAAACGTAATTGAAACCATAAAAGTGCACCAACGTCAAAACAGCCATGAAACATAAATACCCAGTCAGGTTATTTTATGAGAAATACATTTGCACGAGCTCCGCACACAGTAGGACGACGACACAGCAGCACAGCTGATGAAGACATACCAAAAAGAGGAAGAACAGCCAATTGGAAGTGTTCACAGCAGGACTGAAAGCGATGGCACACACCATGCTGGATTACTAACCAGAATCCCAGGCTTCTAAAAGCTTTTTTCCCTTATGTAAAATGAATGTTTTAGGATTTTCTCAAGTCTAGTGTTGTGAGGCTGAGAACAGTGAAGAGTGTAAAGGATCTGATATGTCACTGATTGTATTACAGCGGCAGGTTTTAGTCAGTAAAGCCTTGGATTTAATACGTCGGCGCTGACATTTCACTCAGGCTCATTCAGAGTGTGCAACCAGGAAGCTTTATAAAGTACCTAAAGCACGATCGGGACTTCTGTCAAAATTCCTTCTGGGTGAGTTCAAGTCAACGAACGGAAAAATTCAGCATCAGCCAGTGTTGATCTGAACTCAATAAAGACGTACAGCTACAGACTGCAACAGTAAAGCAGCCACAGCACTGTGTGGGCCGAGTGTGGATCAGGGTGGGCTGAAAACTACAGCAGAAGTTGATGAACTCAAGTGTTTGGTGCTTTTTTAAATATTGCACTTAAAAAAAAAAAAAAAGAAAAGACAAGTTGGAAATTAAATATTAGTGAAACGAGAAGTGTTTGTACATCTAGCCCTCACATTAGGAGCTGTAAAGAAGAGCAGATGTTGGCACTGTGAGGTTAGAGCAGTGGATGTGATGAACGGATGGAGTGTCTCAGACGGAGATCGTCCACAACCTGTGCCTCACTTTCCCTGGAGGTTGCTGAGCTCCATGTCCACCTTCCTCCGTTTTTGCTGGGCGAAAAGGGAGCTGAAGGGGTACAGCTTGGCTTTGGCTGGATAGCGCTGACCGGCAATATCCACCTCGTAGTCGCCACGGTTGATGAAGTCAGGGGTGATGGGTGTGGGGAGCCCCTCGGGCCCCGGCGGCGGGGACACGTAGCCCAGGCAGACGTGGCGCTCCAGAGTGTAGCTGTACGCGCTACTGGTGGTTGTTCCAGCCAGCTGAGCGTTTCGGTAGACCGGTTCGCCCCACCATGGCCACAAATCCAGCTCCGTGTCGTGGTCCTCCAGGACCAGCATGACAAACCGCCGGAACACACCTTCCTGACGCTGCTGCAGCAACACCTCGCGGCCGAGGAAATGAGTGTCCTGATGAAGTACACAAGTAAGGAATGTTATAAAGCCTGAGCAGCTTTGTCTAAAAACGGTGTGGCTCTTTTTATTTAAACTGTGCTGCTAAAAATAACAGCTGCAAGCAGCAGGAAACACAGCTGAATATCTCGCAATTACCACCACGAGACTGTTGCTAAACTTTGTAACTGCAGATTTAAAGTGCCATCTGCTGTGTCTTCACCTGCAGCCAGGTGACAAATTTTCCCCTCCAACTCCTCAGAAAAATAAATAAATTTATAACCTAGACTGTTTTTTTTTTACAAAGCAGATGTTGCAGTAAACAAATGGAATAGAACACAACAAATCTGTTCAACTTCTGCTTTGCCAGAATTCCCCTCGCTAACAAAAAAAGGTGATCTGACGAGCAGCGACAGACAATAACATCTTCTCCCGTAGCTGATATCAGATCTCACGCAGACAAAACAAACCTTGTCAAACTTGACTCTGAATTCTCGTCCACACTCCAGCGGGGTCGTGAAGGCATCGAGGTCCTGACCCCAGAAGGCAAAGAATTTCTCGATGCGAAGACTCCTCAGAGCGTAGTAGCCTGCGTTACGTATGCCATACTTCTGCCCCACTGACATCACCTCATTGTACACGTGTAGAGCGTACTGCGGGGAGTAGATCCACACACCAGTGTTACATTCGACAAGAGAGGTTGTTTTCTAATACTACATTACGTTAGTTGATGTTAAAAACATCTTGTTGTCTAAATAAGGTTTGTGTGCATGCAGGGTGCACCTCTATTGGGATGTAGAGCATGAAACCTGGTTCTCCGGTGTGAGTCATGCTCATCACTCTGATGCCGTTGGCGTAGCCTACACTCATTTCCTGTAACCACACACACACACACACACATCAATTACTGTTCCTGGAAATATGAGCAAATAAAAAAACCTTTAAAAACCATTAGCTTTGCTCCAATTTGTCTTTACCTTACAGAACATGGAAGGGAAGTGCTCAGGGGTCATGGAAACATACGACAACTCAGCCAGAACGTCCATCGCACGAGGTCCAATCAGATTTAAAGCTATGAGGAAAACATTAGAGGTCTGTATAATGAGACATTTCCATATTCATGGTCTTGAATTGTTAACACCTTAGAAAGTTTTTTAAATCAGAAATCACATTATACGTTTGTAATCATCCATCACCCTTCACCAACTTATTTATTTCATTTTCCTGGTCTGCTTAACAAACAACAGAGTCGTAAAGGCAGATCTATGATGTTTCTGTTGCACACCTGTGTACTTCCAGCTGACATCCTCTAGGTGGAGGTGTGGGTCATTGGGCATGTGCTTCTTAATCCAGGACCAACAGTGGACCTGTTGGTCTGTTGGAGAGATGATGAAGAAGCTACAGAGAAAACCAACATTTGAATTGTTCTCTCCTTGGATGTTTTGAGTCACAATAAACTACACAGCTGCAGAGTTATCCCTCAGATGTCTCAAACCTGTTTTTGCTGAGGCGGACCACGCTGCAGTCGTTCTCGTAGCCCCCTCTTTCATTCAACATGCCGGTGTGGACGATGTGTCCAACAGGAACATCCAGGTCATTGGCACAGAGATATTGCAGTAGCTCCAAAGCCTGGTCCCCCGTTGACTGAGACATCAAGATGGAACAGAGAGTAAAACATTCACTTTAACACTGTGGCTTCATTGCTAACGATACAGAAGCTGAGAAAAATCTGAAATTAACTTCCTATTTTACAATAAACTGTAGAGTTTTTAAACATCTCTTTCAGATTATCTGGCACAAACAGACTGAGAAAATCTTCTTCACTAGCTCTCAAGTTCAGAGCCACAGAAGATGGCGCCAGCTATTTCTACTCTAATTAAACCAGAACTAATTATAAGATGTCCGTGGCACAACGTGACTCACGGTCAGCTCAAACTTGGTGAAGGATGACATGTCGATGACACAAACGGCTTCTTTGCAGCATTTCACTTCTGCTCCAACGATGTCAAACCAGTCTGGCTTGTAGAAGGTCTTACTTTGATCCAAAGACAGTAGATCTACAAAAAATACAACCCCCCCACCCAAACAAATAGGCGCATGTAATGTCACTGTAAAAAGCTTTACACCTGCTCTGAAAATCGGTGTCGCTTTATAATTCAAACTGCTGATCTCAGATGGCAATAAAAGCTCATGTTTTCCATGTAATTACCTGGTTGCTAAGAAATCGTAAAAGTTTGCTCAATACCACAAATTCTTGGAAATACATTTTACAAGTTACCTATAATTATACAACACTGCTGCCAAAACAAGTTGTTTTTACCAAGAATATTCATTGTAATGACAATGTAAGCAGGAACAGTAAGTCACAATGTTAGTGACGGAGCGTGACCCTATAATTTTTTAATTTTCAACTCTAATGTCAATAAATTTTAAAAAGAAAAACAGAGATTAAAAATTGAGTCTTGTAATTGAGAATACTGCACCTTTCCCAGGAGGAACAAAGTATTTGGGCCTTTCAAAGCCATGTTTCTCCATCCAGCGAGCCCCCTGGGTGTCTAGACGGTCGTAGAGGGGGCTCGTCCTAAGCTGACGCCCCGTCTGGAAGTCCCACCGAGGAACCTTTAGTTCATACAGCAAAGCTGGACAAACACACACGCACAATCAAAAATCACAAAAGCAAGAAAAACTTAGCCCTGTAGGGAAGGGTGAAACTAAATATACTATTCATCTTATGAATATTCATCAACTATTCATCATCTTGAGCTTTGTGCTGAGGCTCAAGTGACTATTTAGCTAAAAAAAAGGAAATATTTTAGGAGAGGACACGACTTACGCATGACTTCCATCACTCTGTGCCGCAGGAAGGTTCGGCTGCTCTGCAGGTTGCCAAAGCGTTTGATGTCCAGCGGCCAAACATTGGCAGTGGGGTAACCATAGGTCATCCACTCTGCCAGGTACCTGCACACCAAAATACACAACAGGCTGTTTGTGCTTCACTGGACAATCAATCAGCATGAGAACATCACAGTCTGATCACTAAAGGTGCGGCCCCTTTTCTGAAATATTATGTTTTCATTTGACCCACCAAATAATGCAGTTATTTGTGGAACAGAGTTCAATCCAGCTTCTAAAACCATACCCTTTAGACAAAACACTAAACTGTAGAGTCCTGCTTACTTGCCAGCTCCTCCTGCGAAGGCCAGACCCGAGGAGTTCATCCCTGCCAGTACATAGTACCCAGACACTCCTGGCGTCTCCCCCATCAAGCAGCGCATATCAGGTGTGAAGGACTCTGGACAGTTGATCAGCTGATGGATCTCAGATGACTCAAGACTCGGCATTCTCCTCAACATGGCACTGAGTATGGGCTCTGAAAGCAGAACGGTGAACCTGGTGAGACATTTCACACTTTGTGTTGCACGTTCAAATGTTCTGTCATGAACAAACCAGACCATGCTAAAAAAAAAACAGGTCTTAACATTCCTTTTAAACCAACCTTTTTTTTCTACAGATTGGCACAAATACTGGAATGTTTGAATATTCCTCAGAGAGGTGGATAATGACGGTAAAACTTTAGGAAATAGAATGTTTGTTTAAAAACCATACATTCATCCAGTTAGAAGGACTTATGAGTGAGACGTCTGCGCAGGAACTGTTACAGTCAATCTCAAACGTTTAAGGAAAAATTGCTGGAAGACGTTGCATCTTTCAGCTTTTAGTTACTGTTGTTCATGAGAACACAACCAAAATAAGGTTGTGGTTCATGTCTAACACTTTTCACACTGAAGATGACACGTTGAACTTATCTGGAAACTAAGAAATGTCTAACATCACTCAAACCGTTCTGACACACAAAAAAAAACAAAGCTGCCACTTGTCGTGCATTCGTTATAACTGGTTTTAAAAATACATACGTGTGCATTTTGTTACCTTCTACAACTCCTAGGTTTCTGGTGATCATTACAATTTTAAAAACAATTTATGTGATAAAATTTAGTTCACTGTCACTTACTAAAAGAAAAATGACACCTATAACATTTCATTTGAGTTAAGCTAAAATAACAGAATTAAATCTAAGACAATCAATTCAGTTCCAAGAACATGAAGTGGACCTTTTAGAGTGCAGACTTGTGTAAAAAGCTGCGAGTGTAGAGCCATCCGTGACAAATAAACCCAACCATGTGTGTTGTTACTTTCCACAGTTGAGGTTTGGCTGTCGATGAACTGTTGTCTTAAATAATGACACCCTGTCAAACTACATGAGGACTATCAAATTACCACCTTCAGGCCAAGGACAAATGAGTGAGTGGGTACATGTGCACTGTGAGGTGCACAGAGCCAAAACCATTATAAATAACCAGAAACAGATCACATTGCAAATGTGAGACACAAACATTAGACAATATTATTTTGAAGCAAGTTGCCGGAACAAATCCTCGCCAATGTTTCTGAGTAGAGTTTGCACGGAGAGAACTTGCATAACATGATAAAGCAGGTTAAGATAATGGATGGATGAATTTTGAAGTCCTTACCAAAGTGATCCCAGTCCTCCTGCATGTTCTGGATCTCCAGTTGGTTGCGACCTTCGGTGAAGATGGGTTTGGGATTCTTCTCAAAGCCTCCAAACAGAAGGCCTCCTTGCCAAGGTCTGGCATATATCCTCCCATCCATATCAATTACCACTGGAGAAAAGACACACTCTCAGTCAAACCACCTCCTCTCAACTTTGACAATTACTGATGAAGTTTCACTTCATTATTTATCAACATTACATTATTGTTTTCTAGTCATTTCTTTTGACTACAGGCTAAAAAGACCAGGTTTTTGGTCAAGAGAATCTCCTAATAGTAATATACAAAAGCCAAAAGTTACTCTTAAACATCAAATTAAGATCAAATTATTAATAGTTGTTTTGACTGATGAGACCTGGCGTGTTGGGTGAAAGCGACTCCTGGAGTGGTTTGGTGAGGAGGTAGAAGTGCTCACAGCCATGGAGAGGAACAGAAACCTTTACCTCACTAGCCTGACCCAGCTCATAGGCCCACTAACAAAGAAACAGAGAGCAAATACACCAGTCAGCTGGATTATTAAAGCTGAACCTACCAAATAAGACAAACTGCAAATGATTTGTTACAATCAAAGCTGGAAACTGAAACTAATAACGGAACATAAACCTCAACGGAACAACAGATGCAAACAAAAACCTCTGTGGGAAACAAAGACACATGTCTTTACAAAGGTTATCCTTCTCAAATTCCTAATTAAAGTTGATGCCATGAAGAATTTAAGCATTGCTATTCTAAACTTGTTCTCCATCTGAGCTTACCTGACCAGCACAGTTGACAAAATATTCACATTCGATGGAGCCACGGTCAGTCTCTACAGCTGTCACCTGGCCTTTTTCCACCTGGACCTGCTGTACGCTGGTTCGCTCCAGGATCTGGACCCCTGGAACCAAATATTAAGTTCAAAAAATTATATATATGAGCTACAGTACCAGGGTTAAGGATGACCGTAAAATATTTGTGGACTGGGGTTACCTTGTCCTGCAGCAGCAACAGCCAATGCGTGATTAACGTCAGAGGAGGACACCACAGCATCAGCAGGGAGGTGGAGCGCCCCCACCAGGTCATGAATGTTAACAAGAGGGTGGAGTTTGGCTACTTCTTTAGGTTTAATAATATTACAGCTAATTCCCAACACCCTGAGAATAAAATGAATGGTTTGAGGTCATTCGCATTGGACACAAATAAAAAACATTTCTCACTCCACATTCATACAGACTCTGGCACGCTCTTTAAATAAATATTGATGTGAGGTCTTACTTGAGTCTTGATGCCAGACGCTTCAAAGAAATGAAGCGGTCTTGGTTTTGAGCTAGACACAAAGAACCTGTCCTCACATAACCTGCAACACACATGCATGACATGACTTCACCCTCAGAAGACACATTCATAATTATCCTTCCAGTTTTCATTAAAGAAAGACACAAAGTATGTGTTACAACACATCAAAAATGTAATAAATATCATAAATTGTATGAAAATACATACAAAATGAGATGGACTCATACACTGAGAACTGTCTACAGTCTATATATATATAGTACATCTTTCTCTGTAATTAATGGTAAATATGAAAATGTCTCACCTGTTTTAATTCCCATCTCCTCTTCTAGTTGCTGATAAAGACTAATGGAATATTTGGCCATCTGACACTCAATAGATAGAGGTTTAGCCATGCTCACAATGCCAGCACACAGTCTGGTTGTTCCTGCACCAAGTCTTGAGAAAGACAGAATCGTAGTATTAGTACGGTAATATTAAATCAAATTTACATAACACTGTAACAAATAATTAAGATTTTACAGCTGCATGAAATGGCTCAGAGTCTCCAACCAACAGGAAAGTCATGAGAATAGCTTGGAGACATTGAGAATAACTGAAAAACAAGATTTTGCACCAGTCAACAAGAGCTTAAAGGGGACATACGTAAAATTCACTTTTTAGCCCATAAATGAATTTTGTTGTGTACGTGAAGTCTCAATGAGTGCAGAAAAGTTGGATTTAGTCTCTCCTAGTGCTGCGTAGATACCTTTAAATTCTGTTGGGTCCACATTTTCATTCTGTTCAGTTTTCTTTACTTCCTATAAAGTTTTTTGAACACTAAGGCCACAGTATTTGCTGTGGCGCTGCTAAACAAGGTCATGGACTTCTGACTTACCAATTTTGTAAATCTGCAGGTTCATCATCTTCATTCCCCTCTCACTCTGGGTCAGACTCTGATTCCAACATGTAAAACTGAATGGACAAGTCTACCGTTGTTGATATCGTTTAATCAATTTATATATAAAGTTTCTGCAGCTAGATAATCATATTTCTGCTATCAAACTGCAAAACTGTCAGAAAGGGGTGGAGTGATCAACAGGAGTGAAACCTGGAGGGGGGTAGATTGTGAAGTGCCTTGTTTTCCTTTAAAAACCAGTAGCTCTAAGACGCACAGAACAAGGGTGAAAGAAGGAGCTACAGTAAGGAGGATTCAGAACAAAGCATTGCAGTTCCACTTTATATAGACCACAGCTGAATGATTTAAATGTGAAAAGGGATTTAAAAGCATATGTCCCCTTTAACTGGATGTCCCAATTTACCAAGCTTATAGTCTTTTATCTCACCTGCCCTGCTCAAGCAGCACAATATCAGTCCATCCCAGTTTGGCCAAGTGGTAGGCCACCGATGTTCCAACAATACCCCCTCCACAGATCACCACACGGGCCTGGCTGGGCAAAGGAGGCAGATGGGGGTCCCCGCTGACAGTCAAACACTGGGGCGATGTCCAGAGGCCCCTGCCCACCAGCCGGAACCCTGTCTGTGGAAGCAGCAGCCTGGGGAGCAGGGCAGGGGACAGAGCCCTGGAGCTCCGAACACAGCTGCACATAGCTGTGCTTTCTTAAAACACACACACACATCAAAGTTGACAAAGGAAGGTTCGGACCTGGCGTATGTCAATAAAATGTTACTGACAATTATGTGAAGAAACTAGTCAGGACTCATTAAGCTGCTGTAATCAGCTAATACAGCTTGATACACAATAATACAATATTCCTCAGAAAACTGCAAGGTAAAACAAGAACCAGATCAAAACGAAAGGTTATTATTATTAGTTTATTACAGATACCAGTTAGCTCCAGTGCTTGCTTGTAAACTATAACCTTAGCCTCCGCTAGCTCTAGCTGATGATTTGTTAAATTTTGCTTTTGAAAAACCACAGAAACTTCAGCTTAAAGACAACAAACCCTTTTTAATCTGTTTACAGAGTTATGTGAAACACGTCTTGACGTTTGGACCGGTTCGTGCTTGTGAGGAAAGTTAGCATCAACAGTAAATAGTGCTCTAAACTACGTAGCTTGTGCTACTTAAAGAGGCTAGCTGGTCTAGGTTACTTTGTTTACTGAAAAACTAAACTGAATTTTAAAAAACGCTGATACTTTTCAAGTGCTCACCATCTCAAACTTACCAAGTCAACCAAACCCTGGCGTTGTGATGGTTGAAAAACAGAAGTGATATTCAGAAAATGTCTGTGGTATGAGTGAAAGTCTTCAGACCTGTCAAAAAAGCCGGAAGAAATACTCTTTCCGGTTTGACCCTTCAAAGTTAAAGCATCCCCTCCATCCCCTGTTTTTTAGTTTTGTTAGTTGTGTGTTCTTTGAACATGTAAAGGTTGTGTGAAGCAGCCTTTTTAATGAACTTTAATCGCTTAGAATACTTTTGCTTTTTTTTCATAAAGTACATTATAGCGTCCTTTTATAATTCAAATATATTTAGTGTTACAAGAAACACTATGTGTTTACTAATATGTTTCTAACAAGTGCGGTCAGTGAGCCAACAGAAAAATCTGAATTATATTGTAATAAGCACAGTTTTGTTTATTGGACCAGGTGCAGGTACTAAACACTGTCTAGATTCCCAAGAAAAAATTGATGATAAATAAATTAAACTGTAGTTTCACTTTATCTAAAATTTAATACGACTTATAGTGAAAGATTCACACTTAGCATGTTTTTCCTCCCAGTCATTTTGCAAATTAACAACTTAATAAATGTGTGTACTTTGTTCATTGTCCTGAAAACAATTTAGATTGGTCACATAATGAATGACAATGCTTTAATATTGGGTTAAAATTGCAAACAAGTCTCCTCTTATTTATTGGATTTTTACAACAAGTCATTTGATAACTTCAGCATGTGTGGACCTACTGAACAGAGGAAAGAAATATTGCATTTTACCAGATCTTCAGTAATTCTAACCTTAACACAACTTCTCAGAAAATATAGAAAATTGCATTTCCTCTACAAAGTATAAAACATGTATATGACATTATAAATCTTTCAAACAACAAACTCCAATCACAGAAACAGTTGCTGCATGACAAGCCACAAAGGAAATAGTAAACTATATTTATTGGCATGTTTAAATTCAGCTATATACAGGTTTCATACGGGTATACAGAAACACTTTACATCAGTACAGTTCAAAGACACTTTGTACATACAAGATTGAAGTATTCAAACACAAAAGCAATCAAAGATTTTGCTCACTCTACACAGTATAATTAGTGCCATTATGTTATAATGACAGTTGCATGCTGTCTAGTCTTGTAGTTAATTAAATAGAATCCATGTTCTGGTCTCAGGTGTGTTTTGGGGCAGATACTCTTAAAACTAACAACTGTATCAGGTACTTTAGCAAAAATCACAACAGAATGTTTCTTCTGATATCTGTCTTATTTTAAAAGCAATTAAAACAGAGAACAAAGTAATAATAAATTAAAGTAAATGTAGCACTGGCATTCACATGAGCATGTTATATAAATTTGACCACTAGATGGCGACATAACGATAGTTTTTAACTCTCAACTCTGGAAAATCAAGTTTTGCAAAAATTATTTCAAGAGGGTTTGACTACTTTCATGAACAAATAAAATGCAAAAACATAAATTCTTATGACCTAAGATGACAGGTGCTCTGGCGGTAGCTCTACAATATATTTAGATGTTTTTCTTTAATTTCAGTAAGTCTGTTTTAATAATAAATGCTGAGAGATTGATCAGTTTAATGCAAAACAAGATCAGAAAAATAACATCCGACCATTCTTTTCGTGGCACAGGTTTGAAGGTGTTCTCTGTTACATTTCATTCTGCTGGGTGAGGTCAGCTGACAGACTTTTGAACTCACTCGCCCGAGTGGTCATCCCCAGATACTGCTTCAGAAACTCACTGAAACGTTTCTGGTTGTTCCACTTGCGAGCTGACTTCCGAATACCAGTGAAGCCACCGTATCTCTTCTGGTATGACCTTCCCGGTGACGTAAATTTCCTGTAGCCATGCATTCCTTTGACAAAGCCACCAAATCGTTTGGAGGCGCTCAGCTGTGGATCACCCAGTTCCCTTGCTCCCACGCCAGCATCTTCATCCTCCTGCTCTGCCTCCTTATCCTCATAATCATTCTCAAGGGACGAGAAGGAATTCTGAGAATCGTAGGCCGTGCTCAGCTGACTGCCAGACAAACTCTTTTGGTTGAGGCCAAATGCTTGAGTAACATGGTCGAGCCTCCGTAATGCAGTGGGTAGAAGCAGGCCTCCTTCCATCTGCTCCTCTTCCTCAGGAAATAGAACCTCAGCCTCCTCCTGAGATCTTTTCCTAATGTTACCATCCAGGGAGGAAGTGATTGACAAAAGGGCTTTACGACAGAGATCCCAGGAGAAGGAAGGGGAAGCATTTTCAGTGCACTCAAAGAGACACACCTGGCAGAAACAAAGACAGGAGATCATACTCATTTCTGTTTTGACCTTAAACACACCAGCATCACAGTAAAAAGCTACAATGGTTCAAAAACTTATTGGTGCAATTTAAGTTGCAGCCTGACGCCTCACTTTGCTCGCTTGTTATGCACAGTTTTGTGAAAAATTGTGAGATCCTTCAAGATGTTAAAGACGACTCTCAGCTTGTACCCCACCAAAGTTACCTCGATATCTGTAAAACTGACTGGGTTGTTCCCAATTTTTCTTTTGTGAACCAAGATTAACTTACTGTTTTGGCCATCTTGATTAGAGAAGACTTCAAATATTAATGAGTTGTTGACATACAGCTGATATATAGTACCTGAGAGTTATATTAAAAGGCATCAAATGGTTCATGAGATAATTTTCTAACTACCCAACACAGCAGTTAAAAGCAAAGTTTAAAGCAAAAATGCAAGTACATTGTGTTGTACTTGAAGTATGTATTGGGGAATATATTCAGCCACTACTACATAGCTAAACATATGTAAAAGTGGCTGAGTTGTGGTCATTTTGTGTTTAAGATTGTTTTATGGGTCCAAATCAAATTTGTCTACTGGTTCATAAAATATTTTGCTGAAACTACAGAGAAATGAACCCACATGCACAAAGGCTGAAACACATTTTTGATATTTGCTCAACTCTCAAGGAAGACTAGTATGGACTTTAGTTCAGTTATTTTTGACTTTGATTGATGACTTTTTTATCTATAGCTTTCTCACCATGGTGTTGAAACTGAGCTGTTTGGGCAGGATTTTACTGCAGGACAGGCAGTCTGCTGGACAGTCACTGCGTCCAGGATCGCACAGACAGAGAAGCAGCAGAGCCACCACCGTCTTCATGGTCCCGAAGTCTGCTGCACAACACAGCAAAGAGCAAATACTCACATTCAGTGCGACAACCTGATGCATTCTGTTCAAAATAAATAAAAATAAAGACATTTATGGAGTGAGAATTAACATATCACACATTAATAGCAGCAACAAAGAAGACAGAAAAATAGATTTGACCTTAGTTTTTGCAGGAGCGGCTCATTCTGGTGAGCGTGACGTCAGAAACACCAGCAGAGTTTTCATCTCATTAAACAAACTCGTTAACTCCTTTAATTGATGCCTCAACTAAAGCCTCTGGCTGCAAACTGACTCATTGTTTCTTACTCACGGACACTCTTACTGACGTCCACAAACAATGCAACACAAATATAAAAACATGTCTTTTTATGTCCTCCCAGGAGACACTGAAACTGGTACCAGAAGAGCTATTTGAGATGAAATTGTAATCTGACTCAGCTGTTAAAAAATTAATTTGTCTTCTTTCAAGCTCTTCTATAATGTGTGAGAATGTTTTATTAATTCAAGTTTGATAAAAAAAAGAATTAATTGCACCGCAGCTCCTTCTTTATTCCTCACTCATAAAGCAGCAACTCTGCAGACTAATTAAAGTTTAAAAGAATAAAGTTGTGTCTCATGTTTTTCTTCAGTCCATTACAAACAGGGGAGTTGACAGAAAAGGACAAAGGAGCAACATAACTGATAGAGGCTGTTAGAAAAGGGTTGAATCACACCTGGCAGGTATTAGATTAAGGTTTTGTGTGGTCATTTAGAAACCTCTCATCTGCTGCCTCCTGGTTGAAAATGGAGTTTTCACAAGATTGTGTGTTGATGTGTGGTCATAGCATGCAAACCCAGGAATGTCCATTTGACTGTGGGTGGAAATGACATGAAAGCCTTCAGCCACCACACACGGAGTGTTCTGTTAAATAAAGCTATGTGTTACAGTTTCAATAAAAGCATATTGGCTCTATTTTCTTGTCATTTCTATGCACATGAACACAAAAAAACTAAAGTCCTGCAGTGTCTCCTTTATGCTTTTAATGCTTTTCGAAAATTCCCTTTACTGAAAATAGTAATTTAAGCAAAACAGCTTTCATGAGATCCAGCTGCTCCCTCCTGCAGGGATCGCCGCAGAAAGCATGAGAGGTTTGTCAATTGTTTGATGCAACCTGGGCTCGAACCTGTGGCCTCAGGATGACAAGACATTGACCACTGAGCTACTGTAGCCCCAAACTACTGGCTTAATAAAAGCACAACAGGAAAAGTAAAGCAGACAGACAGTTACCAGGAGTCTTCTAACTCAAACGTTTTTGTCAAATGGTAAAAATTCAAACCCCTTATGTGTCAATAGGCAGTTGTATTACCCTCTACCAAAAATGTCCGCTGTGAAAAATGTTCATCCATCCTGGAAGATCCCAAGATACAATCCCTTCAGTGACTCATGAATCTCCTCTAATGGCTCGAGCTTGGAAAACGTCCAGAGGGAGGCATCAGCTACTGTAACCAACTCAACTGGTGCCTTTGAATATAGAGAAGCAGAAACTCTCTAAGCCCAAGAACTTATCCGTTTATTTCCAAGGCTGAACCCGGCGTCTCTACAGATGAAGCACTTTTAATCTGTTTGTTTCCAGGCGCTCGTCCTCTTGGTTGTTGTTCACACCTCATGACGACAGGTGAGGGTTGGAGCACAGACAGAGCAGTGAATCCAGAGCTTCGTATTTCAGCTCAGCTCTTTCTTCATCACACAGGACAGAGCGACACCCTCATGACAGCAGGCGAGGCCCGATACGTCGATCCATCTCTGGCTCCATCTGGTGATGATAACTCCCCCATGAGCTTCAGCCAGAGACTCACTCTGGACACAAGAGGGGCATTTTATGTTTTCCTGGTCATTATTGTGACCATTTGCTCAAGTTTCCAGAAAAAATACCCACTGTCAGCATTGAATAAATTAAACTGGTTAAAAGCTGAACCATTCGGGTTTAATTCTCTCGCAGCGCTCACAAAGCAAAGCCCTGAAAAACCCTCGAACTGACTCACACTTTGTTATCAACAGTTTCCACCAGTTTTTCTTTCCTCTCAATTATTCCATTTCTCATCAAGAATAAGAAATGTGGAGAAAAAAATAAATTACTTTCAGCCCAAAGCACAACTGAAAGAAGGATTATTTACGCATGGCTGAACAAAGAAGCAGTGTGATTCTGTTCTGAGGAGTGTTTTATTTATTTTGTATTTTTATTTTTGTTAAGCTCAACTAAAACCATAACCAGTCAGTTTAACTCAGCTTTGGCTTTACTTGCTTCACTTTATATATATATATATTTTTAGAAAGTATAAGTCCAAAAATAATTCTTTAAACGCCGTGTATTTATTTGTCATACGGTCTATAACTGTCTGGTACATGTAAAGCATCTGCGATTTTAATTCTATGTATAATACGATACAGTCACTCAGTGAGAACAGCTTCGAAAACTAAATTCCTCATGTCTCACCTGTCTTAAAAACAAAGGAACTTTGTTAATTACACTTTTAAGAGGAGGTGTTGCAGGAAAGTAAAGCAATAGGTGATGTACCGTTGAAAAAGAAATGGAAATAAATCAAATTGTTCTACTTTTTCAGGCGTTCTCACTGTTAGAGGTCAGTCAGCTGCTCAGAGGCTCAGGTATGCCTGCAGAGGAAAGTTGTTTCTATAAACCCTTCCAGTGTTTTTCTGAGCTGCTTCCTATCAGTAAGACTGTGCGTGACGTAGCAGCTGAAGTCATTACAGACAGACAAGCTGAAGCAAATCGATTCACCTTCTCAAACCATCTAATCAGTCGAGGTCGATTGGTGCTTGAGAGGAGGCTAACACATGCTTACTGCGGGGCAGCAGAATCCTTTCTTATTGATTTTTCTTTAGGTGTTCAGTTCAGATGATGTACTTTGATATGTTTGGGGAATTTTTAAGTTAAAAGCTCCGAAGTGCAAA
>JAVKLF010000038.1:15322041-15341140 GCA_034783495.1 Millerichthys robustus
TTTTTTGTTAATGGTACATGTTTTTTTTGGTCTGTATTTGAGTTATTTTTGTTAACTATTATTGAAAGCAACCGGTCAAAATAAAAGTCGTAACGCACGACCGTTTAGTGCCATGACGTATGGTTTACACGTTGATTCCCCTACATCGCAAAAATTTGCGATGAGACAACATACATTGGGATGACAACACTCAATGTGTCATGCAGCTCTACTCTACATAAACTCAAATTAGCTGAAGTGCTGATTCAGAATTCTTTTTTTATCATTATTTATTATTCATTTAGAAAAATGAGTGGAAACCATAAATTTTAGGCCCACAATTGAAATTGATGAGTCGTGGAAGAATCAGCCCACAGTACAGTTCACATCAGGCTCTATTTTACCACGTCAGCTGCTTTATAATGAACATGGATTTTTTATTTACTCCTGGAGATTGTAGCCAGACTTTCTCTATGTCTGAATCTTCTACTGTTTCCTCTGTATCTCCTCAGGTTTTTGCCTATGATTATTGCTTCTGGTCCATGGATGAAACTGATAAGGAAAAGTTTGCAGGTCAGTTCCTTAAAGGAAAGATTATGATATTTTTTTTTGTTAGATTGATAAATAATGCCTCATTGTTCTGTAATTTGAGTAAGCTTAAGGTAAAAATAACAGATTTCTTTTGTGTTGCGTGACCTTTTGTGTATGTTTTATTTTATTCCAGGTCAGGAGGTGGTGTTTCAGTGCCTTGGGGAAAGCCTTCTCCACAACGCCTTCCAGGGCTACAATGCCTGTATCTTTGCCTATGGACAAACTGGTAATTTACAATTAGACACTTCACTATGAAGTTAGTGATCTACAGTCTCATTATTGCTAATTTTTAACAAGACAGTTAAAATTAAAGAGAGAAAACCGAACTTAAAATCATGTTTGCCATGGGTGAAAACTTCATATACATTTTGTAATAAATTACTAGAACTCCTAAACATAACAGAATTACAAATTTAAAATGTTATGCAGCAATGGTAGTTTCTAATTTGAACTGGTAATTTTTTACCACCAGCTGTAATAAAAAAAAAACTGCTTTGTCATAACAACTGGGCTCAGTCTGCTCATGGTGCTTGTATGTGTTTGTTTCAGGTTCAGGAAAGTCCTACACCATGATGGGTTCTGGTGACCAGCCAGGGCTGATTCCTCGCCTGTGCAGCGCTTTGTTTGAGCGAACGCAAAAGGAACAGCAGGAGGAGGAGAGCTTCACTGTTGAGGTTTCCTACATGGAAATTTACAACGAAAAGGTCCGAGATCTGCTGGATCCTAAAGGGTACGAACCTAAAGCTTACTTTTAACATTTTTACAAATAAATTAAATATTTATTATCTTATTGTATCTGATCATATCTGTAACATGTTAGCTCTGATAAAACCCAACTTAACAACCAATTTAAATTTCCCCTCCTTAACACTGAAGCAGCAGCATCGTTCAATTCAATTAATTGAAAATATAAAACAAAAACACAGAAGCAAGTGACTTATATTTAGTAGTATCAGGAATCTGTCTCACTGTTTGTCTTTTCTTGTTTAGCATTTTGGAAAATATCTTACATGTTAGTTTTGGAAATGAATGTTAGTTTTAACATACAGTAAGCTCAAGTTAGATAAATCAGAGAACACTGTGGAGGATTCTGTTTGCTGACGTGATGTGCAGTGGTCAGTGGATGAAAATATTAACATCCAGCTTTGCAGTCCCTGACTAAGGCCAGTTAATGTCCAGCAGGTCAGCAGTAAATTAGGACTGCAGGCTTCTGTCTGCTTCCCTAGACCCTGTGACCTTTGACTCTCGCTCTGTCAGGACCTTTAACCTTGGTAAAATGAGCCAAAGAGAAGCACACCATCTGACAGCCATATGTGCTTTTGCTGTGCATTCACAAATGATGAGGTTTTCAGGCCAAGAGCAAATTGGACTCAAGGTCAGAGAGATGAGTACCAAGGAAGTCTAGGAGATGTGGGCAGTAGCCATTAGAAAAAGCCAGGCAACAAGAGGAGTAATTACCAACAGTGATCATTTTAGTAACTGACTATGTTTTAAACCTGTTTTTTTGTTTTGTGTCCAGGGGGAGACAGGCTTTAAGAGTGAGGGAGCATAAAGTTTTGGGTCCATATGTTGATGGCCTGTCTCGACTTGCAGTTACTAGCTACAAGGTAAAAAGGTTTATTTTGTGCATTGTCACTTTCCTTTTGTGTTACGTTTATTGACTCTGTACGCACAATCACTTTTTAATGCTTCAGTTTCCTGCAGACACTCTTATTAGATTACCATATCTCACTTGCATTTTCTCTGATGTCTAACAGTGTTACTCATTTTCTATTTTTAGTCCCAGAGCAGCACGTTTAAAGTGGTTTTCATGAAAAGTTACACCTGCTAAAACAAGTCATTTAAATGCTTCTCTATTAGCAGTCTGACTTATTTACCCTCAGGGCTTCAACGAACACATAACTGCAGAAACATCTTGAAAATATTACAACCCCCAGTGAGCAAGCTTTGTAAGCTACGACAACATAAAGAGAGGGCATCATACTACATCCTGCAGGCTGTGGTAGACCACAGTAAGCAGGATTCTTTTTTCTTATTAGATATTTGGTTCATTTATGATTTTTCTTTTTATTAGACCATGAAAGTTCTCTCCATACAGAAGCTCTGAGCTGTCAGCTGACCTGCAGTTAGGTGAAAAAATCTGATCATCACTGTCATCATTTTTATTTATAAAATGTTGCTGACGGTCTTATAGCCCACATTTAAAATCACATCGGTAAATGTGTTTCTGCAATCAGAAGTAAGCTTTTCCCATTTGTTCTGCCATAAGTGCAGCAGCCTCAGAGAATATTGACATGTCCCAGAATTTTAGTTCCCAATAATATCAATTGGAAGCCATTTACAACCCCTAACTACTGTGGAGGCCGATGGCCTTTAAAAAAAACCCAAATGTTTGCAGGGAGATTTTGACCAGTGAACAAAGGACTATAGTGTTTGTAGACTTTAAAATAATCCCTCTTCAGCTGTAATTCAGAGGACTCAAACACTCTAGTTAAATAAAATAAGAGTAGGTCAAGACTCCCGATTTTATGTTGAACAAGAATAAAATAAAAATAATAGTTGTCCTGAATCTGGATTGTTATGGTCAAGGTTAAAATCCAATTCAACGGTCATAAACCACATTTATTAACATTTAAACTCATTACTCACCTTTACTACTACAAATAAATACATCACCTTCTAAGCAGGTCTTAGCAGGTTTGTATTCAGGGTTCCTTTCACAATGTGAGTAATTGGACATGCTCCTTCATAAATGTAGGACTCTAATGACATTTATTTTGTAATAATTACTTTCCAAGTACTGAAAGTGCTGCTTTGGAGCAGTCTGCTTTAATTCTGCTGTCTCACACATACACTCTACTGCTTGCAGCACAGTGCGGTTTCCTACATCTCTCACCGTCCACACGACCAGTTGCAGATGAGACAGAAAATGCATTCAAGGGGAACTGTGACCCGTTTGTAAATTTCCTAATGAATTGTCAATTGGACTTCAGCAAATGTGAAATATAAAAGAAACTTCTGTTAATTGACAGTGGGCTAGTAATATTTAAAAACAGCATGTTGACATTTGGAATCAAACCCAAATATTAATATTCAGTCACAAAAACATAGAAAATTTGTTGTAATTCCTAAATTGGCTACTAATTCGATCTGCTAGTAAAACAAATCAACTATACTAATAAGTTTTAGACCCTAATTAGATCTTAATTTTAGGAAATGTAAATAGGACCTCAGTTTAAACTTAGTCAAAGTAAAAGTGCCTGGAGACAACTTACACTTTATCTGTTTAGTGAATGTGAGAAAGAACCAGGAGCAGAATAACAGCTGACAAGGGCATGAACAGGAGTGAGAGAGACAAAGATATTGACAATTTGTCCCTTCTAATGTTTTGTAACAATAGATTACAATATCTAATCATTTCAATACAGGCAAAAAATGTTACAAAGTACCAAATCTCTTTAAGTACGAACTGAATCACCCCAAATTTGATCTTATTCTGGGGGAAACGAATTGTTTCGTTGTACAAAAGTAGCATGGAGGAATCCTGTTCAGTATCATTAGTACCGTTGTGTTCATAGCATTAATTTGTCTGTAACTGCTTTAATCAGGACATTGAGTCTCTGATGTCGGAAGGGAATAAGTCTCGCACTGTTGCTGCGACCAACATGAATGAGGAGAGCAGTCGATCGCACGCTGTCTTCAACATTATCCTCACACACACGCTGAAAGACCTGCAGTCTGGGGTAAGATGTAAACCAACACTCTGCTAAAGAAAACTTGTACCTTAGTTACTGGTTTAAAAAAAGACATTTTAAATTTGCTGTTTGTTAGAGAGATTTTGTTAGAGACTGAAATACAGGTGATTGCTTCAAACCTGACTTGTGTGTTTTCCTCTATATACTGTATATTCAGATCCTCCTCACTCCATTCAAATCATTATATTTGTGTGTACTTTAGGCAGACGATTGTGAAAATTGTAGAACAATAGTCATGAGTAATAACACAGTCTGAATTTTCCCACAGATTTAGCTGAGCTCATGTGATCACATGATTAGTTGTGCACACAGTGGCTTTGATCCTTGGTCTCTGCATCACAACCAGTCGGGCCTTTTTTCCCCCACTTCACATGGAGTCAGACGCTCCTCACAGGGCAAATACTTATTTTGTGACTCCGTAAAATTTGTTCAGAAAGCAAAATTAAAATCCCTTTTCCATTTGCATCACTTTGTCCAATCTCGTCAAGCATTCATAAATTTTCTTCAAAAAGCTTTCAGCTGTTTGAAAGTGAAAAATTCATGAGATTAATCCTGTCACAATAAAAGTTAAAGTTTATTGATTTTTGATAAGTTGTACTTGCATTATTATGCTATTATCATTAGTTTAAAATGGCCTCCAAGCAATATTACTGTTTATCGCAATATGTGAGCCAATTTATCGTCCAGCAAAGTTTATTACTGTGACACGTGTAGAGATGAAAAGTATTTAATTTTTGTAAGGCCATACTGTATGTTTAGTGTAATTTTGTGCACTTAAACCAGGGTAACAGCTTCTGATAGTTTGTGCTCAAACCTCCTCTGTGATCAGAGCAAAAGGAGTTACCAAATTTGGTGATGTCAGCTTAGTTGGGTGACCAAGCCCTATTCAGAAAAAACTTCAATGACTAATTCTTCCTCACTGACCCACTTTACCTCCCTCTTCCCTGCTCTTATTTCTTAGTACCACCAAATCCTGTTAATAATTTACAGGCATGGCTCCGAATTCGTCAGCTGATACAGCCTGCTCTGTTTTCAACTTGTCCGCTCACGATCATTGACTAAGTTGGTTAGTCAAACCAGAACAGCTGAACAAACAGCTAATGTGTACAACAGTTTATTTAGTGAGTGAATCACTGAGCTGACACATAATCCTATTAAAACATTATTAAATAGAACTTTGTTTATAATTTAACAGAAGACAAAAATTATGATCCAGCCATCACATTTAAAGACACTGCCTGTTTGGTTTGTTTTTTTCAAATTTAATAAATTCTGCTACTTAAACCGCTATAATAAAATTTTGCTGGGTCTGTGTGCAGCATGTGACACCTCATTGGAAAACAATGTCAGTTTTATTTATAGCAACTTCTACAGACGTAGGGCTTCCAACGCTGGAGATTTATTGATGTTTTCAGTGAGTTTTGTCAAAACTCTTTTATCTCTACTAAAATCCAGAAAAGGCTGAACATGTACGAATGTTTGCTGACGTGCTGCTTTGGTTTCACCACAGGTGTTGGTCAGGTGTCAGATTCAGCCCTGTCAGCTGCTGAGCTGTGTCAGAAAAGGACACGATATCTTCTGAAACAGCCCAAAGAAAGACACAGGGAGAAGCTGTCAGGAAAAGATGATTTCATTACTGGTGTTATAGAATTATAAGTGGGGAAAATACCCAAACAAACAAACCCAGAAAGAGTTCTTTTAATTCTTGAACTAAACCATGTAGCCTACATATACTTAAGTTTCTGACAAAGTCCTTCTGAATAAAAGATGATTGAACAGCTGAAAGAATATCAACATCTGCTGGCATTTTATCGTGAACAAAAATAATGTTTAGCTGCAATTAAATAGTCAACAATTTATACAGCACTTTTAAAATCTTTCCAGGTTCTGCAAAGCGCTTTACAGATTTTCTCATTCATTATTCCCTCCCACCCTCTTTCGCTTGTTTCTGTAGACGAGTGGGGAGAAGGTGAGTCGGTTAAGTCTGGTGGACCTGGCTGGAAGTGAGCGAGCAGCGAAAACCGGCGCAGCGGGGGAGCGACTGAAGGAGGGAAGCAACATTAACAAGTGCGCACGAATCGCAACACTAAATTAGTTTCATAATTCTATTGGTTTTCAGACATATTAAGTCATAGCCAGGTAGACTAAAGCGAGAAAGTGAAGTTACTGAGCTCTAGTATTTGTATTGTTTTGTCAGGTCTCTTACAACACTTGGTTTGGTGATCTCTGCGCTGGCTGAACAGGGAACCGCCAAAAACAAGACCAAGTTTGTTCCGTACAGAGACTCTGTCCTGACTTGGCTGCTGAAGGTAAACACAGTACTGTAAATAAAAACATCCACCAAAGGAAGGGCGGTGCACATTTTATTTGTTTAATTATTCTACTGTATGCACTTTATAAATAAAAGCCCCTTCAACTCCTAACGCCCTCCTGTCTCCAGGACTGCCTGGGGGGCAACAGTCGCACAGCTATGGTTGCAACTGTGAGTCCAGCAGCAGACAACTATGAGGAGACCCTGTCAACGCTGCGCTATGCTGACAGAGCGAAAAACATAGTTAACCACGCTGTCGTTAACGAAGACCCGAATGCTCGCATCATCAGGGAGCTCAGGGAGGAGGTGGAGAAACTCCGAGTGCAGCTGACCCAGGCTGAGGTGAGATGGCTGCAACAGACTCAACATCTCATTCCTAAAACGTCAGCTGTTCTAACCTGCTGTTTGTTCTGCAGTCTCTGAAAGCTCCAGAACTGAAAGAACGCCTGGAAGAGTCTGAAAAGTTAATCCAAGAAATGACTGTCACGTGGGAGGAGAAGCTTCGCAAAACGGAGGAGATTGCACAGGTGAGTCACTAGTAAATTCAACTTGTTGATCTGATGTATGCACCAGAAAGATTCTGTTAGACTATTATTGGATAGATTATTGTGTGATTATTGCACTTTTTCTTTGTGTGTGCTTTTAGGATCGTCAGAAGCAGTTGGAGAGTCTGGGTATTTCTCTTCAATCCTCTGGGATCAAAGTTGGCGATGACAAAAGTTTTCTGGTGAACCTTAATGCTGATCCGGCCCTTAATGAACTACTTGTGTACTACCTGAAGGTATAAACACACGCTTTTCTCAGTGTATTAGTTATCTGGTACATAGCTAGTTTATTAAAAACTTGTCCCTTGGATGTTTGTCGGCTGCAGCTGGTGATGCACCATAACATCTTGAGTGTTGCGTTGCAGGAACACACCAAGGTGGGCTCCGCTGACTCCCAGGACATCCAGCTCTGTGGGATGGGCATCCAGGCGGAGCACTGTGTCATTGACATTACGGTCGAGGCTGCTGTTGTCCTCACCCCCTATCCCAATGCTCGGTAAGGAACACCACGATAACTGAAATAAAAAGAACAGATTTCTTTAATCCTGGTAACTCACAACTACCTGGGCTGCCAGCTTGGCTTGGAAGTGTGAAAGGGGGGCTTTGAGGACCCACTGAGCTAAAGTAACCGCTTTGTTTGTTGGTGTGTAGGACATGTGTTAATGGTTCTCCAGTAACCAGTGCTCTGCAGCTCCATCACGGTGACCGAATCCTCTGGGGAAATAATCACTTCTTTAGGTAACTACCAACACCATTAATAGATTCAAATATTCCGATGAAAATCTGTTACCAGTGTATTGCGACACTTGGATTTACAGGTTAAAATATTTTTACCTTCTTTATATACATTTAATAAAAGTTTTTCAGCTTGTTTTTGTGTGTCATTCACTGATTTGAATTGCTGAAGATTTATCTATTGCTATAGACTCGTGACGTATGTTTATCCCACTTCAAGGATCAATCTGCCAAAGCGACGCTCACGGGGTGCAGAGGATGAGGACGGAGAAGTTGGCGTGATGAAGAACAGCAGCAGCAGTGAGCAGCTGGATGCAGACGGAGACACGGCCAGCGAAGTGTCCAGTGAAGTTAGCTTCTCCTATGAGTTTGCACAGACAGAGGTCATGATGAAGGCACTGGGCAACAATGGTGAGATAATTTTGGAGAATATATATAGTGTTGATATTTTCCAGGACTGAACATCAAATCTTTGATTCTGAGCTGTCTGACTTTTCTCTGCTGTGTTCGGTCAGACCCCATGCAGGCCGTCCTCCAGTCTCTAGAGAGGCAGCACGAAGAAGAGAAGCGCTCTGCCCTGGAGCGACAAAGGCAGATGTATGAGCAGGAGCTCATGCAGCTCCGCAAGAAGCTCAATCCAGACCGTATGTCCACAGGCCAGGCTGGGGGACAGACATCTGGACAGCAAGGACCAGGACAGCAGTCCCACTACCGCAGTCTGGAGAGACTCAGCATAGGAGGGATGAGCCATTCTACCAGCACTCAGGGCAAACTGAGGCAGTGGAGTGAAGACAGGTGAGTGAATTGTGAATGCTCATGTTGCGCTCATTAAACAAATAAAAGTTCAACTGTTTCCTATTTCTCATTTTCATTTTTTTTCACGCCCTGATGTCCTACAGGGAGGCAGTGTTGGTGAGAAGTCTTCGGAGGTTGAGGGAGCAAATAGTGAGAGCAAACCTCCTAGTACAGGAGGCGTGCTATATCTCAGAGGAGCTGGAGCGTCACACGGAGTACAGAGTCACCCTGCAGATTCCGTCAGACAACCTTAACGCAAACCGCAAGGTCCCTCCCACACAGAAAAATGAGCACCTTATAGCATGACTGTTCTGACATCTGTTTTTTTATTTATTTCTACGTTATAACTTTAACACTTCTGTGTGTAGAGAGATGCAGTTCTCAGTGAACCTGCAATTCAGGTCCGAAGACGGTGTAGAGGGAAACAGATCTGGAGTTTGGAGAAGATGGAGAACCGCCTGGTCGACATGAGAGAGCTCTACCAGGAGTGGCAGGACTACAACCTCCACAGTCAGGAAAACCCGGTCAGTCCGCCCAACAAGTTGATTGTGTTGATTATGAAGAACTTATGGAGTCAAGCTTTTTATTTGAGCTTGTTCAAACTTTCCTTCCCTCCCTCTCCAGGGGATGCGGTCATATTTCCGTCGAGCAGACCCATTCTTTGACGAACAGGAGAACCACAGTCTTATTGGCGTCGCCAACGTCTTCCTTTCCTGTCTGTTCTATGATGTCAAGCTGCAGTACGCTGTTCCCATCATCAATCAAAAAGGAGAGGTAGAATCACCGTATTTAAAAGTTCTCCTGCTCACACTTTATAGTTCTTCCTCCATTTAGAAAAAAGTTAAACATGTAAATAAATATAAAGAGCAGCAAGTCTTTTGAATTCGTGTGCTATATATTTGCAACCTGTAACCATAAAAATGTAGAATGTTTACATTTGATCACTTAATGAGGGGAAAACATTTCAGCAGAATGACTTTTTTAAGATTAGGATCACAGCAGATTACCCTCTTTTCCTTGTAATCAGGTTGCTGGGCGCCTGCATGTGGAGGTGATGAGAGTTGGAGGGGGATTAGAGGACAATATGGCGGGAGGAGATGACCTTGACAACAACCAGGACTCTGAAGTTGAGGATCGCAAACTGGTCTGCATGGTAAACCGCATAGTTTGTCTGAGAACTGAAAAAAAAAATGTTTGGAGCTTTTTTATATCCAGGAGCCCTGGTTGTGTGAAATCTTTCTGATTTGACTTTTGCTTTGTCTTTCCTTTGTAGATTAAGATCCTCCAGGCCACAGGTCTTCCTCAGCACCTGTCCAACTTTGTCTTCTGTCAGTATGTTTTCTGGGACCAGCCTGAGCCCATCATTGTGGCCCCTGAAGTTGATCATTCGTCTTCGTCTCCCAGCACCAAGGACCCACTCTGCATGGTTGTGTTTGACAGCTGCAAGGTGAACACGCCTCGAGATAGTAAACCTTTCATGCTCTGTGTGTAGACTGAACAGTAGTTGTGTACAAACATTTGCCCTAACAGTGGATTGTAGTAACTAATATGACACCTTGTTGGAACTTCAGGAGCTGGCAGTGTCTGTGTCAGAGGATTTTATCGAGTACCTTACAGAAGGGGCTGTTGCCATTGAGGTGTTTGGACACAAACAGTCTGATGGAGGGAGGAACCCAGCTTTGTGGGACCTTAGCATCATCCAGGCCAAAACACGCACATTACGTGACAGGTACACACACGCGCGCACACGCTCGGTCATATTTAACTCTGGAAACATCCATGTGAGAATGATGTTGGCTTTTGCAGGTGGAGTGAGGTCACACGCCGCCTGGAGTTATGGATTCAAATCCTGGAGATAAATGAGAATGGAGACTTTGTGCCGGTGGAAGTGGTTCCAGCTAAAGATGTGCACACTGGTGGAGTCTTTCAGCTTCGCCAGGTAAGGATAAGAAGACGTATCATCACAACCAGTCTGTGAGCAGCAGAGGAAAGCTTGTAGATTTTTGCTGGAACACAGATTTTTTTAATCTTCAAACTCTCAATGCAAACCTCATTTCCAGGGTCAGTCACGGCGCATCCAGGTGGACGTGCGCTCTGTTCAGGACTCTGGCACGATGCCTCTGATAGCAGAGGTTGTGCTTGCGGTGTCTGTGGGCTGTGTGGAAGTCAGGAACAACTCAACAAACCATGAACGGGATGAGATGGACAGCTATCAGGTAGAGCAGATTAGTTCCTTTTTGCTTTTTTTCTTTTTTTTTTTTAGAAAGTTTTGAAATGTGAACAGAAGCGGAAGGTGCAGTAATTAACTGAAAGGTTTGTTGAACAGGAGAGAGATCTGGAACGTTTGCGGCGACAGTGGTTAACTGCTCTCACCAAGAGGCAGGAGTACCTCGACCAGCACCTGCAAAACCTGGTTAGCAAAGCAGGTAAAAAAAGCATGCAAATACTTATACCACAACTGCTTCTACCTTGAAACAGAATCGTCTTTCAAAGTTTGTCAATATAACTAGGACAGATGAATTTAGTCACCAGTTTCCAGTCTTGGTTTGTGACGGATTGTTAGTATTTGTTGTGACTTTTCAAACAATAAACAATAATAAGCAGCTTTAAATTATCATACTATTTTGAATGGAAACAAATAAATGTTTTCAATGTATTTAAAACTTTTTACTATAATCTTTTACATAAGCAGTCTTAAGTGAAAATGAAATGTTTCAAATGACCTTTGACTTGTTAGCTACTATTAGCAAATCAATGGCCTAATAATGTTTTTATTTTTCAATAAGCTTTTTTTTTTTCAATAAAATTATGTCAGGCCATTTGTTTGATTTTGTGAGATTTGTTTATGATGTGAGTATTGTTTACAGAAAAGACAGAGGATGACATGGAGAGGGAGGCCCAGTTGCTGGAGTGGCGTTTGACTCTCACAGAGGAGAGAAATGCTGTGATGGTGCCCTCTGCTGGCAGCGGCATTCCTGGAGCTCCTGCCGAATGGTACGATTCAAATCAAACTTGATATTTCTTTTCAGGTGGATAAATGATACCATTCGAAAGCACAGAGATGCAACAAACAAACTAACGTTTTAAGAAACTGTCTTTGTTCACAGGTCTCCTCTGCCAGGCATGGAGACGCACATTCCTGTTATTTTCCTGGACATCAAACGTAACAAAGATTTTACAGAGTTGTACAATGTTCATTTTCTTATCTACTCACAGATTAATTAAAAACAATCTTTTGTTGCTTCCCCAGCTGATGACCTCAGCTCTCAAGACCAGTTTGAGGTGCCTGAGGCTGGAGGCTTGGATGCCACTTTGAGTGAAGAGTATGAGGACGATTTTTTTGACCTGCAGATTGTAAAACACTACGATGGAGAGGTACGAAGTAGCCTGCTAGAGCTTCTATTCCTGTTTTTAATATGCACTCAAAACACAAATGGGTTCCACTCAGTAGACTTGTAGTAACGATTCTTGTGGACTTACAGGTGAAAGCAGAGGCGTCGTGGGACTCTACTGTCCATGAGTGTCCCTTCCTCAGCCGAGTAGGGCTCTGGCCCGAGCAGCGCGTCTACCTGACAGTTCGAGTGGTCGTTCAGCTCAGCCACCCTGCCGACATGCAGCTGGTGCTGAGAAAAAGAATCTGTGTTTATGTTAACCCCGGCCGCCAGGGCTTTGCACACAACTTTCTCAGAAGGATGTCGACTCGCAGCACCATACCAGGCTCAGGTGTCACCTTCGAGGTGGTCTCCAACATTCCCGGGGTAAGGTTGGAATAAAAGATATCGGCATTGAGTTTTACGTAAAAAGATGAACACCGATCTTCATAATGCTTTTTTTTATAGCAGGATGCTCCGGGTTCAGAGGACAGGGAGATGCTGGCCCGGCTTGCTGCGAGTGCACACAACAGTCAGTCAGGCGATGACGAGGCAGCCATTGAAAAATACCTCCGCAGTGTAATGAATGTGGAGAACATCCTGACTCTGGATAGACTCAGACAGGTAGATGAAGAAAGGCCTACAGCTGTGGACAAAGCATACATTAAACGCACCGATCAGCTGATTCAGTCACACCATTTCTTCACATATATTGTTTTCTAATCCGATAAATTGATCTGTGTGGGTTTCAGGAAGTGGCAGTGAAGGAGCAGCTTTCTGGCAGAGGGAGGAGTAACAGAAGAAGCCTAAGCTCTCCCTCTGTTCACAGGGTATATTAAATCATTTTAAAAAATCAATGTTATATTGAAATACAGTATGATTTGTCTAAGGTCACCATGTTTGTTGTTTCAGTTATCAGGAAGTAGACAGGACCTGTCCACCACTTGCCTGTTGGACGATAAGGTGACTTGTGCTTAAAAATATAATTTTAGCTTTATTCTAGTGAACTCTGCAGCTTTTTTGCAAATTTTTGTCAATCTGTTAATGTATAAGAAGAATTGATGTGGTTCTATATTTAATTTTAAGGTTTTATATGGCAGAACATGATAAAGATGAATAAATCTGTCTCAATCTTGTAGTAAAACACCTTAAGAAAACATTGCTTTAGTTTTTAAAGTCTGTGTCTCATTTCTACACAGCTCTTTTAAACTGGAGGTATGAATGTTGCTTAAGTCATTCCATTACCTTGACTTTTTTATTTTTTTAACACTCGTAATTATGTTGATTTTAGATTGTAATTACCTACATTTACAATCCGGGTGCTGTTTTGACATGTAAATCCTTAATTTTCAAAAGGTTGCTTGTTTCTTACTCTGCCTGTACCCGGTACATGTTGAAGCCCAGCTTAAAATATTTCATACATTCCAAACTAATCCTGATTTTCTCTGTTTGCCTCTCAGGGCCGATGGGAGAGTCAGCAGGATATCTTCATGCCTTCTCAGTTTCAACGCACCCTCCCACGCCCAGCTTCATCCCCATCCACGTACTCCACCTCCCCCTCTTCATCCTCTGCTTCCTTCACCAGTCCACCTCAACAGAACCAGGAACCAGAACAAGGTGAGCCTCCTTTGATGACCTCCCTCCACCCCACATTCTTACTTTACTTCCCATCTTTCTTTTCTTCTTTCTTTTAGCTGAGAATCGTTCGTTATCAGAGCTTTGCACCTTGCCTTATCTCTACTCTTGATGTTCCTAAGACATATTTATTGCACTTTAGGAGGTTTCATTTTTCACTTTGTTAAATGTGTCATATCTGCTCTCTCTTCTCCACTTAAAAAAAGTGTGAAATCTTATCTGCCCATTTTTATTAAGTTATTCCATTTGCTTTGCTTTGTGTAACTGCCGATAATTTATTTATTTCTTTTCATGATCAAAGCTTCATAATGTTTGGTGTTTGGTGAAATAATTGTGTATATTTCTCTGTCAAGTAACTGATTCACAAGGATTTCTTTTTCATTTCACTGTGCAATCTGTCAGATTCATTTTGTTTATAAGTGAACAGAATGGATAATCCCGATCAACATCTGTTCTAGTGATTTAGTATTTTGTTTTTAACATGGTGTAAATGTTAAATCAACCATCTCTGTTTAACTGGCAGCTTCCTCTGCCAGTCTGTCACTATGTTGGGATTTTTACCATTTCTGGACTTGCGTTCAACTTCCTGTCTTAATCTTTCACACCTCCTCTGCCTCCCGGACCTTCTTTTGTTACCTTACATCCTTCCTCTTTCCTGCCTCCACCTCTTTGCCTGGCCTTCCTCCTCCTCTGCCTCCTTCCCTCCCCCCCCACAGGTCGTTTAGGACTTGCTGCCTCTTATCTTTCAGTTAAGGCGCTGGTTCCACAGATGCCCAAACTGCTCAAGTCTCTGTTTCCAGCTCGAGATGACAAGAAGGAGCTTCGACCTTCACCCCACAGCCAGCAGGTCAGCACAGGGTGGCAGTCAGAGTTTTTTTATTTAGATCTGGAGAAATATTTGGACTGTAGATCCTCTGCTGAGGTGCCTCTGAGTTAGTCACCCAGGCTGTTGTCATCATCAGCATGTGTTTAAATATGCTTGTCAGATATTACATGTGAGTTTCCTCTTGTTCTGTGTGTGTGTGTTTTCATACACATGAGCTCTTATTTGCCTCTTGTTTGCCATTCAGCAGCATCTGCCTCGCATCGTGACATCATCGGCGGGGGACGACAACAAAGCCAAGCCTGAGATGGTAAGATTACATCTCACCATTCGTTCAACAGCTGACCTCTTTAATTTTAGGCTTCTGAAGGTTAATTATTAATGGTGATTTAATTTAAGAATAGATTTTGGGATATGTGTGTGAATACAGAGATACTCAATACTCAGATCCTACCTTGGAAGTACATTTTTTTTTGCCATTTTCCAATAAATGTAAAAGTTTGTTTGATGTTTAAATGTATTTTAGACGACTGCTAGACTCAGACCAGAATTAGACCAGTTTTAGCTCAGACAGCTGTAGATGGTGTGGATGGATCTTCAAGTCAAAATTGCTCACGGAGCATTAGGACATGACCCATAATTTTTTTTTATTTTTGTTAGTGTTGGCTTGTATTGGGCTTGTAAATTTAAGAATATAAAGTTTTTATTGTTTATTATATCTAATTTTATTTGCTTTGTTTTTGCATGCCGTCGCCTGTCCCTCTGTTCCTGCGGCAACCGTTGGTTTCCTGCAGGCTGCTGTTCTACGGCCGCCGGCCAAAGACAGACGGACAGAGTTGCCAGACGTTCCTCCTCTTCCTGTGCATGACCCGCATGACACCACCCCCCTCAGCCCCCTCAGCCAGTCGTCCAGCGGCTATTTCTCCAATAGTGTTTCTACGGTTACCCTGTCTGACGTTCTCCAACCCTCCTCATCGTCTTCCTCCCTCCTGGGTTCAGAGACTGCATTACCCACAAACCCTCAGCAGCAGGGCGCTGATAGGAACGATGTTGTGACCTCTCCTTCTCAGTGCGGCACCAAGTCAACTTCCCACACCTCGGCCAATCACAGCATCTCGGTAGAGCTGCCATTTTCTGACCAGAAGCTGGTCAACCCTGGAGGAAGCGAAGGCTTTGAGAGGCTCGAGATCCTCGTGGATGAGGACGAGCGTAGCCACGACCACACGCTTCCTGATTGGCTGGCAGAAGGACTGTGTGTTACAGTAGGAACTAATAAAACAGGAACAGTGCGCTACGTGGGGACGACACAGTTTGCTGATGGCGTTTGGGTAGGGGTGGAGCTAGACACTCCTGTAGGTAAGTCTCCTGTTTTAATGGCAAAGTTCATTGAAACAAACATGAGACGATTGTGAAGCATTGTCAGTAGCGATGCCACTGACTGATGCTTAAAAACAGCAACTGAACCTGTAATGTGTTCTGCCTGCAGGGAAGAATGACGGTTCAGTTGGAGGCCATCGATATTTCTACTGCAAACCAGGTTACGGGGTGCTGGTCCGCCCAGATCGTCTGTCTCAGCGAGATCGGACCAGTCGGCGAACAGGAGACTTGCCTCCCTCTGTCCACGTTCCCATCCTACGAGGAGAACCCGCCATCGGGCGGCGGGGGGAGAACCGAAAGTCGTGGAGCAGCTGAGACAGGAAAGCTCAAAACTGGACGGGAGAGAAAAACTCCCCGCAGTCGTCCTCGTCGTCTTTCTCTCCTCACAGCTCTAACAGGCTCACAAACTGTGCTGACCTACTGCCTCACAACCTGCAGTTGAAAACTAAACGCACTGTTTTCACCAGAAACAGCTGCAATCAAAACAGATGGTGAAGAGAAAAATGCAGAAAGGTTTCTGAACTACCTGCAGCGTTTCTGATGCTGTCCATGCCCGGCAGAAAACTGTAAACCATGATGGTAGAAGATATTTCCTACGTGAGAGTCAGTAAGATGGATGCTCTGAGTGAATGATGGGAGGGATGTGTTTCAGAAATGAATCTCTCTGAGCTGATATACAGGAATGCAAACTGGTCGCTTTAATAAAGGTCCCATCTGAAACTCAGTTTGTCTTTCAGGCACCTCAGACAGAAGAACATTTTTAAAAACACTATAAGGACATTCAGATGTAGAATCTTGGGATATGATGCCTAAAAAACAGAATTACATTTGTAGCATTTCTTTAACATTGTATTTGTCTCTCTTAGTGTTTCACTGTTTTAAATGTTTAATGTTTGTAAATATGAAAGTAGAAACTGTTGGATTTAAAACGGTTTCCCATGAGAGGTGTTTGCATTCCTGCATATCTGTACCTGCAAGCTCAGAGACGCCATATCCCATAATTCATCACTCTGCAGGTTAGGTTTTTAGACTGACTGTTTGTCAGAGAGTCTTCTTTACTTCCTAGACTTTAGTTTTTTTTCTTTTAAAGACAGATTTTCCCAGAACGTGCCTTTGCCATGGTCCGGTCTGGTTTGTTCGTTTTCTTTGCCGTGTTAAAGAGAAAGCCTTGTGCTGAGTGTGAGGTGGTCTCTGAGGGGAAAGGAAAGTGTGAGGCGTGCGTGTGTGTGTGTGTGTTTGTAAATGTTGTACAGTTTTGCTATGTGCACAAGTTAATTTCAAATCATGGGGGTCGTGCTGGTGTCGAGGAATACTGGAAGACTCTCGTCCTGGTTGGGAATAGTCACTTTTAAACTTTTGTTGTTTTTTAAAATTATGCACTGGAGATGTTGAAGTAAAAGTTTGTGTAGGTGAGCAGAATGTGAACGTTGTTTACGATGCAGCGAGACAGGGAGCCGGACTTGGAACAAGCTCATGTCGTGAAGATATCTGATGCCGTCCTCTTCAGCTGTACGGCGTCACTTCTCTGTTCTTGTGAGACAACTCCCTGCTCGCTTCTCACGAAACGACTGATGACGTTTGGACCGCGAGGAGGCGCGTTGATCGGGGGGAAAGGCAATAGTACGTGTCGAGGAAGAGCTGAGTGAGTTTCTGCTTGTGAAGAGTTATTTTTCATCTATGCATCTGATGATTCTAAAGGAAACCTCATTTAAAATTTAGTTTTTAAATACCGAGGAAACGGAGTGCGTTATGGGAGAGTAAAGGCGTGTTTGTAGGATCACACATTCCTGACACACCTGGCGAAGAAAATATGATGATGCAGCAAAGTTTTAAAATTGGTTTTAAATTGAATCAAACATTCCTGTTTGTTCCTATTTGTGAACATTTACTTGTAGACGTTTTCAGGTTTGCTGGATGTGTCAAAGAAAGATCTAAATGGTGTCCATTTAATAAAAAGAGGCTTTTCACCTGGACTTTAGTTGTCTGCTCAGGAAGAGGCACCCTGAGGAAGTATTTCTCATATTTAGAAGAAGAATCGCTTTATCGCAAATGGATTTGGAATTGTTTCACTAAACATCTGAGCAGCAGCTCGTCACTGAGCCACGCTGAGGTCGGCAGCTTTAACTCGCCATGTGACTGAAATGTTTGGGCCGATGGTTTAGGATACATTTTGGATCTCTGCTCTGAATACTTTAGTTCTTTTCTGCATCCAGCTCTGCTCATATCCTGATGAGCACGCTTTGCTTTCTGTAGCTACGATGATGTGAAGATGCTTGTTTTAAATTATTTGGAGTACCGCGCGTAAACACTCAGTACGTTCAAACTGTAAGGAAACCAGATTAGTCTTTATTCTTGTCATCATGTGTCTTCTTGATTCACGGGGTGTACATTTTTTTTATTTATGTTGAAATATTTTTAAATCTCGTCTTTATTACGTGGAAACTGATGAAGGCTTTTTATTTGAAATGAATATTGCACAAATGATTTCCTGAAAATTGCTGCTACTCTCGTCATAAATGTAAATGGACCAGTTGATTAATCTGAGGTGCTCTGTTGGGGATCTCCAGAGTTTCTTTTGAGTCTCAACGGGCGTAAAGGTGGAGCTGTCGGTTCAGTGGCCAATATTTATAAACTAATATTGAGGCACTTTGTCATGTGAGGGTTGAAAAAGAAGACCGTTAAAGAGTAAAAGAGTGTCTGGGTTTGGAATCACCTTAGAGTTGACCACAGTTCACCATAGTCTAGTTTTTCATGTGTGTAATTATTGCTCAGACTAAAACCCTCTGATTGGTTGGTGGTTGTCTGGTATTTTACTGATTGTGGGGGAGGGGTTTTGAAGCTTGGAGTTCACTTTTTTCTTTCTAATGTGGTTCAAAAAACGTAGTAAATGAAGGTCGGCATTGTCTTTTTCTGCCTGGTTAGTGTGTGTGTGTGTGTGTGCGGATCTGACACTGGATCAGAAAGGAAATGATCACCAGCAGCTGCTCCACCTGCTTCCTCTGCGGCTGCTGGACTTTCCCTTCCTGGTCTTTTGGGGTGGCGGTGGGGGTTGAGATCACTTCAGACTTGTTGTTTCTTTACGTTGTGCCTCAGAAACCGTGTGACCACGTATCTTTCACACACACACTGTCTTCATATCAACTCATTTGCACAGAGAGGATCATAATGTCGGTGTGTGTGTG
>JAVKLF010000038.1:15366139-15378783 GCA_034783495.1 Millerichthys robustus
TGAACTGATCTATTTTCATGCATAGGGTGCACCAGATTATAGGGATCACTGGATTATAAGGCACAGTATCAATGAACTGATCTATTTTCATGCATAGGGTGCACCAGATTATAGGGATCACTGGATTATAAGGCACAGTATCAATGAACAGATATGTTTTCATACATAAAGCGCCTCCTATTTTGAAGGCACATTAAGCGAAACAAAACAGTCAGATAAATCAAACTTTATTTAACTACCGTAATTCACAATAACATTCAACATTGTTCAGTTGTAACACTAAATACAAAACAAAAAACTCACATTTTCAGTTCATAACTCTTCCATAAATCAATCTTCATCTTCCCGTCATCATCCGAGTCAGTCTCGTTGCTGTTATTTAACTGTGCCGTGATTATTCCAGCCTTCGTGAAAGCTTGGACGACACTTGTACCTGAGCCCAGGCATCCACGGTCATTTGGCAGATAGTGGCGTAACTCGCCCGGCGTTGCCTTCCTGTCTTGGTGAATGTACTGCTCTATTCCCATGTTCTACTGCGTGACTGATAACCTTGAGTTTGAAATCCACTTTGTAAGCCTGTCTCTTAACGGGCGTCATTTCAGGGTCTTAATACGCGATAATATTAGCGAAACGTTAAAGCAGGTATTACTCCGCGAGGCCGCCAACTACGATAGCTGTAATGCTCCAAAAAGCAATCAAACGGTGGTGCGGCGTTGTAGTTTTCAAAACTCATACAAAAACATTTTGACCAATTTTTAAAGGCCGTGTACCACAAAATCTGTTCGAGGTCAGTGAGCACAACCAGATTTAATCTATAGGGCGCACCGGATTATAAGGCGCAGGGCAGATTTTTCAGAAAATTAAAGACTTTTACGTGCGCCTTATAGTCTGAAAAATACTGTTCAGTTTTGGTGCGTCTGCTTGTGTTAAACACATAATGTATATGTCATATGTATATGTGTGTTTTTGTTTTCAACATTTTTCTTGTTTTTTCTGTACCTGTTTAGTCTCTTCTTTAAATCCTTCAGCCATCATGAACGTAGAGGCTGGCTGGTAAAATAGTGGAAGTGGAACTTGACTAAATTAGCAACTGAAGAAAAGCTTGTGCTCCTGACCTGCAAATAAACGCACTTCATTCATGAGCTCAGCTTGGTTTACTTTATGTTGCTTACATGATTTTAGTCGTCAGCTGGGCTGATTTATTTTCTTCCTTAAGTTTTTTGAAAATAAACTTTCCTTTTCCGCCATTCCCTGCTTTGTTTTAGTGCTAATAGTAGATATATGGAAATATTTTATAGGACTATTTCTTCATGTTTTTAATAAACCTGTCTGTGTGTTTCTTTCTGTGTGTTAGGTTATTGATCCAGTAGCTCCCAGATATACAGCTCTGTCCAGCTCCTACGTAGTTCCAGTTTCCATCTCTGAGGCAACAGAGGAGATGAAGGAAGTGGCCAAACATCCCAAGGTTAGTGGTTTTTACTGCCTAAATTGGATTTATTTTTTATTATTTTGAAAATATGTTGCCTCCAAATTGACATGTTCACGTGCCTAGGCTAGCCTAAAGTAGGGTTCTATAAAATCTGTTTATTTTTTACCAAATTTCATTTTTTCCATTTTTAGTTTTCTAAATTCCGCTTTTCCCATTTTATTATGAATTCCACATTTTCATTCCATTTATATTTAATAACCTAAATGAGAAATTTATTTCCTTGTTTTTATTTGTTCAAATGTCTCAGCCACAAACTTTCATAAAAACTGGGTAGAAATATAGAAGTGAGTATGTTTTAAATTAGAGGTTGATTGATAACCTGACGATGCTTTTTTGAGAAATAAGGGTTACATTTAAATTAGTATTTATTTTTTTAATGTTTGAAGTAGAGTCTGCAGCGCCACAATTTATTTCAGTGTTTGGTTTTGAACACTGCTATTGTCATTAATCTTTGTGTCCAGAACGCAGAGGTTGGGATGAAGGAGGTTTGGTATGGACCCAGAGTTCTGGTTGAAGGAGCCGATGCTGAGACTTTCACTGAGGGAGAGGTAGTCACTTTCATCAACTGGGGAAATCTCATCATCACCAAGATCAACAAGTATGTCTGATGAGCTGATTGTTGTTCAGGTTCATTCAGCATTGTTCAAACTGTCACACATCTTCTCATATCTTCACATTCTCACCCACAGAGGAGCCGACAGGAAGGTTGTATCTATGGAGGCTCGCCTGAACCTGGACAATAAAGATTTCAAGAAGACAACAAAGATCACATGGCTGGCTGAGACAGAAAAGGCCCCCCTGCTGCCCACCATCTGCATCAACTTCCAGCCACTCATCTCTAAAGCTGTCATCACCAAAGATGACGACTTCAAAGAGTACATAAATAAGAACAGTAAGGTGAGCATCATGAGCGGGGTGGACCATGTGATGTTTAACTTGAGTGTATCCTCACTGAGCCCCAAACTGTGTTAAGTTTAGAATAAATGATTTTCCTTTTGTGCAAAATTCTCTGTTTTTATTCTGATAATGTGTTGTGATTGTCTTATTCCCAGTCGGAGGAGAAGATGCTCGGTGATCCGTGTCTGAAGAACGTGAAGAAAGGAGACATCATACAGCTCCAGAGGCGGGGCTTCTACATCTGTGACCAGCCCTATGAGCCAATCAGGTGAAGTGGGAAAAAACGAGCATCAATCAACTCAGCTCTGCTATTAATGTCTCACTGCTTGTGTTTAACTGTGTTTGTGTCTGCAGCCCTAACAGCTGTAAGGAGAGTCCTTGTGTCCTGTTTTATATTCCTGATGGCCACACCAAGGAGATGCCAACTGCTGGATCCAAAGACAAAAACAAGAGTCAGGCCTCCAGCAGCACTGTGAGTTGTGTTGGAAGAGAGAGGGAGAATATGTGCCAACGTTTTGACATCATTTGTCAGTTCTCAGGTTTACCTGTATGCAAGACCAATTAAAGTTTATGTGTCAGCCAAGCTTGCATCATCTTCCTCAAGACTTCTTTATCTTCATAAACAGGAAGCACAATATCGACCATTTAAAGCATTCACTAAATTAAATTTTAGGCTGCTAAAATCCATTTCTCTGTTGTCGTGATATGTATGCAGCAAAGAGTTTTACTATTTACACTGGCATAAAATGTACTGCCTAACTCAATTTTGGGATATTCCTCCATATTAGCAGAAAATCAATAACAAATCAGTAATTCAAAAGCCAAAATAGCTTTAGTTATGGTTTAATGATATCAGGAAGTAACAGACATGAAAGTTTTCGTAAAGAGGTGAAAAAATGGCAAATATCTCCAAAGCCGTACTGTAATAAATTATTAGTCATACGTTTTCTAATTTTTCATTATTTCAAATTCTGGAGTCACAGAGCTTAAAAAGCTTAGTAGAAATCATCACTAATGGTCACACAGAAGACTTTACTGGTTTTATTTAGACCTGTCCAATAGTGATCAGTCACCTACATGGAAAAATCCGCTTAGACCAGCATTTTCAACTCAAGAAATAAGAAGTTACAATTTATTATTTAGCTTTTTTTTTCTCCATTATCTTAGGCTGCCACCAGTACCAAAGCTGCTCCAACCTCTGCTCCTGCTCCAGCCCCAGTCTCTGTCTCTGCTTCTGCCCCCATCTCAGCAACCGATGTATTCTCAAGCATCGTAGCACAAGGAGAAGCTGTCCGTAACCTAAAGGCTGCCAAAGCTCCCAAGGAGGAAGTGGATAAAGCTGTTCAGCAGCTGCTTTCTCTCAAGGTACCTCATCTTGAAGCTGAAATTCAATTCAGTTTAGCTGCATAATTTCTGGTCAAGATGTTTCTAATTTTACTGAAAGTGTTTGGTTATATGTGGAAATATGTGTCTGAGTTTTATTTCCCCCCGCAGGTTCAATTTAAGGAGCAGACAGGTGTAGACTACAAACCAGGAATGCCTTGTCCCACTTTTGCATCTGCCATACCTGCTCCGCCAGCACCATCGTCTGCCAGCACCTTATGTCCGTTCACTCGTGTTTCTCAGCAGGGTGAGCTGGTCAGGAAACTGAAAGCCGAGCAGGCACCTAAGGTACAGGATGTTTCTGCAGCTCACGCTCATGTTCTCATCTGTTTGTGTAACTCCGACTGACAGCCAAAGTCATATATTTGCTTGTTGGAATGGCACAGATTTGTCCTCTCGTCTTTCACTGTTTTCATCCAGTCCTACAAATTCACCTGTCTTGTCACCTCCTGCTCTATCCCTGAATAAATTATCGCATCGTCGTTCATCCCCATGCATTTGCACGACAGTCAAGTTTATTCTCTCATTCTTAGTAAAACAGTAAAATTGTTTGTCACTGGCACCAGGACCAGATTGATGCTGCAGTGAAGCAGCTCCTCGCTCTCAAGGTGGAGTTTAAAAAGCTCACTGGTCAGGATTACAAACCAGGGATGGTCACGCCTGCTTCTTCCTCAGCTCCTTCCACTGTGACCTCCTCCCCTTCTCCCTCTTCTTCTTCTTCTTCTTTTTCTGGCCTGTATGAGCGTGTTGCGCAACAGGGGGAGGTCGTGAGGAAACTGAAATCTGAAAAGGCTCCCAAGGTATTCGGACAAATCATTGCAAACTAAAACACCGTCCCATTACATTAATAGTTTACCTAAACCTACTAAAAGTTAGAAATTTGCTTTAGAAACTTATTATGGTTGGGTTGTTTGTGACAGTCTGTTATAATTTGCTGTTGATGTGAATTTAAAAGTATTTTAAAATGAAGTTAATAGTTTCCTTCTCTCTTTTAGGACCAGGTCGATGCTGCTGTGAAACAGTTGCTTGTTTTGAAAGCAGAATACAAACAGGCCACAGGCCAGGAGTACAAACCTGGAGCGGCTCCAGCTCAGAAGACCTCTGCTCCAGTCCAGAAAAACACTGCTCCTGTTGCCTCTGCTACTCCTGTTGCCTCTGCAACTCCTGTTGCCTCTGCTACTCCTGTTGCCTCTGCTACTCCTGTTGACACTGGCCTTTATGAAAAGGTTGCTGAACAAGGAGAGGTGGTCAGAAAACTGAAGGCTCAAAAAGCCCCTAAAGTAAGTTCTGTTTGTTTATTGGTTTGATTATTTTCTAGCATTCAGTTGTTGATCACCTTCAAATGCTTCTTCGACTTCCCTTCAAATTCTCGGTCAGGATCAGGTAGATGCTGCAGTGAAGCAGCTGATGGCTCTGAAGGCAGAGTATAAACAGCAGACTGGTCAGGACTACAAGCCTGGTTTACAGGCTCCAGCCAGCCCTGCACAAACCCAATCCTGCACTGCCTCCGCTCAGTCCAGCCCTTCTCCACAAGCCCAGGAACTTTTCTCACAAGTGGCTCAGCAGGGAGAGCTGGTTAGGAAGCTGAAGGCAGAGAAAGCTGCCAAGGTAAGGAACCAATCAGAAGTTTTAATAAATGTGCTGCAGCCCAGACAGAAGCTGTTAAGAACATCAGCTGGTCTCTTCACACACAGGCCTGTCTGCACCTAGTTATCTGGATACTCTTGATGTAAGTGCATCTATCCTGTTTTAGGATCAAGTGGATGAAGCCGTGAAAACTCTTTTGGAGTTGAAGAACAAGTACAAGTCTCTGACTGGAGAGGACTACAAACCAGTGAGTGCTGCTGGAGCCACCGGAGGAGAGGACAAAAACCGCAAGGAAAGAGAGAACAAGTCTGAGAAACAGGCAGGAGGAGGAGGAGGAGGGAAGAAGGGTAAAGGAGACAAGGCTGGTCAAGGCAAGGAGTCTTCAGGAGGATCAGGAGGCCCGGGAGAGGGTCAAGGCCCAAAGAAACAAACACGGTGAGAAGCTGAAGACTGGTGAACGGAGAGCTACAGGAACACATCTAAACGATGATCACCTTTCTTAGCTGTACATCACCACATATTGTGTTTTAAACAAAATATAGAATTGGAGAGTTGTTATTGGTGAATGTAGGGTAAACATTGAGGAACAAAATGTTATTCTACTTTTTGCATCAGCAAGAACAGATTTATCCTCTAGATCACCATTTAAAAAATTATTAAGGCTAAAAATCTTCTAAATGTGCTGCAGATGATGGCTACATTACAGCTGTTTGTTTCGAGAGTTTACAGAAATGACGTGAAAACAAGTTTGAATGTCTGCCAATAAAACGCCTCTTTACTGATTCACTTTCTCAGACTTTAGTTTGAAACATTGTTTTTTGGAAAACCTCTTCTGAAAATGAAGGGCTCACACGCGTTTGCCAGCAGAAAAGACATAATAACCCCTAGAGTTTCGCAGGAATGGTGTCGGTATTTACGCAGTTCAAAAACATGAGCACATTTGTAGTTAAGAATGTTGAGAATGTGGACACAGAAGATGGATCATGTGTTGGAAAAAACGAGCACTGCGGTGGTTTAAAGACTGAAGAAGAGTTTTTGTATTCAACTTGGTGAGTCTGAGCTGCTGATGTGGTTTTTGTCTGCACTATTTTTGCTTGTTTGCCGCCATTAGCCTCCACATTTCAGGTTTTGTTGTCGCAGCATTGCTAACTGTGCATATTTATTTTCCTTTCCCCTGGCATGGCTCAGGGTTGGACATTGTCACGCTGATTGGTTCACAGTAAAATACCTATACAGAAATATCTTTGCCACTGATGATTCTCAGAGAAATAATCTAATATAGATTCTGTTTTCACCTGACATTTTTTAATACGATGTTAACATTATTATAGAGTTAACACAGAGGCTATGCACGCACTTATTTATAAGTTGCTCCTTACGGGCCGTGCAGTGAGTTTTGTTCAGCTATTTTATTTGCAATTGGATTCCGATTGTGTGAGTTCATCCATTATTCAGCAACATCAGAACTTCGCACCAAAGGCGAAACATGAGTGAAAAAGTGGGAGCATTTCACACACAATTACAAGAGTTTTTTAGTAACACCGCCTGGCATCGGAGGGTTACAGTGAATCACATGTTACTGAACAACCACCTACGCCGACATTCCCCCGACCTCAGTGCTTTCTGCCAATGATAGCATGCTAATACAGTAAATTAAGATCTTGATTTTTCCATATATTCTGCCTGCATAGCAAAAGTGTTTAAATAATGTCTTGGTGAGCGTGTTAGCATGATTTAAAAAATAAATAAATAAATTCGAGGACCTGATTTTAAACGAAAGTTTTTGATGTGAAGTTGTAAAAAGCAATGAAAATAACTTTTGTTCCTCAAATATACATGAAACAGTCCAAAAAACAATTTTGAAAAAGGTGCATTTCCATATTTTTGTTTGGTCAGTTTGCAGTTTTGAACTAACTTGCTATGAGTGATGTGATCTTTTCTTTTACTCCTGCTTCTCTAAATCCTGCATCTTGATTGTTTTTTCTTTTTCTGAGTGGACAAAATTAAAATGATGTACCACTATTTATTTATTATTTAATTGGATCCATCTTTTAAGTTGTTATATTGTGCTTTTCCTCCCACTAACAGTCCTGTGTGTCTTCTGTCAGGTTGGGTCTAGAGGCTAAGAAAGAGGAGAACCTCGCTGACTGGTACTCTCAGGTGGGTTTTCATCGCTCCAGATACCTTCTTTGGTGTTTTAAATGTTCAAGTTGTGCAAAGTTTCTTGTCTGCCTCCCAGGTCATCACTAAAGCAGAGATGATTGAGTACTACGATGTGAGTGGCTGTTATGTGCTGCGGCCCTGGGCCTACTCCATCTGGGAGGCTATTAAAGAGTTCTTTGACAAAGAAATTAGGAAACTGGGGGTGGAGAACTGCTATTTCCCCATGTTCGTGTCTCAGGCCGCCCTTGAGAAGGAGAAGTCCCACATTGCAGACTTTGCTCCTGAGGTAAATGGATTCCTCAAAGCTTTACATATTTAATGCTAATTTGTTGTTTTCTGTCTCATTTAGGCATTTGTAATGTCTGTGAAATGTAGGGTAATTTTATGTCAAAATGTACCTTGAAAGGGAAATTAACCTATTAGTTTTCTCTTCAGAATAAATTGTGATTGTGAAAGTGTACACAAATGTAAATAAAACAATCATTGGTAGTGCTTCCTTGTTTCAGGTTGCCTGGGTGACTCGTTCAGGAAAGACTGAGCTGGCTGAGCCCATCGCTGTCAGACCCACCAGTGAGACAGGTCAGGAAAAAAAAAAGTCTTCCTTGGTAGATTCTGATGAGAAGATCAGAACAGTGAACATTTTAAATGTGTTGAATGAAGCTATTGATGTATTTTTACTGACGTATTTGTTTTTTGTTGACTTTAGTGATGTACCCAGCTTATGCCAAATGGGTCCAGTCCCACAGGGACTTGCCAATCAAACTCAACCAGTGGTGTAATGTTGTGGTCAGTAAACGCACCACACCTCTCCCTTTACAAATTGGCTTTTTGTCTCTTGTAACTGTCTCTTCTGCATGCCTCTTTTCAGAGATGGGAGTTCAAACACCCCCAGCCCTTCCTGAGGACCAGGGAGTTTCTGTGGCAGGAGGGACACACAGCTTTCGCCACAAAGGAGGAGGCAGCCGAGGAGGTAACAGACCTGACACAACAGCCTCAGACCTGCAGGCCTGTCTTGATCCACTCTGTATCAAAACAGACAAAGGTGTGACTGAACTGCTCTGGAACAAACAATGATAGTTCTGCTTTGTGTTCTGCAAATGTAGGTGCTGCAGATTCTGGATCTGTATGCCAGGGTGTATGAAGAGCTGATGGCGATCCCTGTGGTGAAGGGCAGGAAGACGGAGAAGGAGAAGTTTGCTGGAGGAGATTACACAACCACGGTGGAGGCGTTCATCTCTGCCAGTGGCCGAGCTATTCAGGTAAATACACTGGACCTCTTCGTTCAGGGAAGCAAAGCCTCAAGTTTTTAGACTCTGTAAACACTGATTAAAGTTTACACACAAAGTGAAAAATGAATAAAGTTGCCATGGTAATGTACAAATCAAGCAGTGCTGAAAATTGCACTTTTCAACACCTGTTCCGATGAGTAACCATATCAACAAGAGTTGTTCACGTGTAGAATCAGCTTTAAAAAAAATCTGTCTAATATCCAGAATAAGGTGTTGGGAATGCAGAAACTGGAGCATGCATACATTGAAGGTTATGCCATTTCTTTCCTCAGATGTCACAGGGAATGTGTGCTCTTCAAAAGTCAGTAATGTGTCTCACAGATACGTAGCTGCAAGAATTTATTTCAGACTCTATTGCCTCCTCTTATTTTTTTTTTAATCACGTTCCCTGTCTTGTACGTATTAATAAAGCTTTTATGAATTTGGTTTTACCTTCTCAGGGTGCTACATCCCACCATCTGGGTCAGAACTTCTCCAGAATGTTTGAGATAACATTTGAGGATCCCAAGAAGCCTGGTGAGAAGCAGCTGGCTTTCCAGAACTCCTGGGGCATCACAACCAGGACCATCGGCGTCCTCACCATGGTCCACGGAGACAACATGGGACTCGTACTCCCACCCAGAGTGGCCTGCCTGCAGGTAGTCCATCAGAAATGACTCATCACAAGTGGCTCACTAATATATTGTGACCCACCTTAGCAGTAGTGTGTGTCTTTTCACAGGTTGTCATCATCCCATGTGGAATCACTGCTTCCCTACCAGAGCAGGACAAGGAGGCACTGCTGGCCCAATGCTCCAAATACCTGAGCAGGCTGCTGGATGCTGGCATCAGGGCGAAGACCGACCTCAGAGACAACTACTCCCCAGGGTGGAAGTTCAACCACTGGGAGCTTAAGGTGATTCAAATTTTAACTGTGTAATTGATGTTTTTATTTTAAAAAAAAGAAAAAATGAAATGGTAAAGTTCATCATTAGCCAGGAATAAACTCATGACAATAACAAGAATCAGAGTAGATTAACTTCATTTAATCTGTTTCTTCTCTAACCTGTTTTCTGTTTTCAACAGGGAGTCCCGATTCGTCTGGAAGTGGGACCCAAAGATATGCAGCGGAAGCAGTGTGTCGCAGTGAGGAGAGACTCGGGAGCAAAGGTGACGATCCCAGAGGCTGAGGTGGAGAAGAAGCTGGTCTTAATGTTGGAGGACATCCAGAACAGCTTGTTCAAGAAGTAAGACAAACAGCTGCACTTAAACAAAACAAACACTGAACCTTAAAGGTAAGAAAAATAGGAAATGCAGCACAACAGCTGTTCAGTACCAAAGAATTTTAAATGAGTGTCAGATTTTGAGATGAGTTGTCAAAAAGTTGTTAAATTGCTCACAAAAGCTGTCAGAGAGGCAGGCAGAAATGAAAGGCCTACCAGCAGGGGGCAAAGTGGCATTACAAATAAAAACATATCAATGAATGGATATAATACTTACAAAAAAATACTTTATGATGTAAAAGTTTCTAATGTGTGTTTTTGTCAGAGCTTCACATGACCTGAAGAGTCACATGGTGGCTGCAGACACAATGGAAGAATTCCAGAAAGAACTGGACCAGGGCAAAGTGAGTTACCAAACTTTGATGTAGACATTACACCACCTTCCTCAGCAGAGGAGAAAAATCAATGAGACATTTATTTTGATCGATAGATTGTTCAGATCCCATTCTGTGGTCAAATCGAATGTGAGGACTGGATCAAGAAGATTACCACCAGGTACGTCCAACTCAATAAGGCTTTTTGATTTCCTCTGTTTTGGAAGACGATTCCAACCAAGTTTGACTGTTTTGTCACACTTATTTCAACAACAGTGAAATAAAAACAGTTGTTTTTGTCTTCCTGTAGGGACCAAGATCTGGAACCTGGTGCTCCATCCATGGGAGCCAAGAGTCTCTGCATCCCTTTTTCTCCTTTGAAGACTCTGCAGCCTGGTCAGATGTGCGTCAGCGGCAAGGAGCCTGCTCAGCATTACACTCTGTTTGGACGCAGCTACTAAAGACCTGCTTCCTGAGAACAGCTCTCACTGTAGAAAAGGGCTTTCCCACCTCCTCCAACCTGTCTGTCTTATGTGGGTATTTGAGCTAAAAAAAGGTGACTGACGTGTCGGCTTCTACAGGAAATTGTTCAGCTTTTTTTATTTTCTCCTGTTTAGTACTTTTGTTTTATTGAAGGGAATTGACAAAGACATCTAAACTCTCAGAATTCTGATACAATCCATTATCCACCTTTAAATTTCTCTTCAAATGTAGTCCATGTCACTGCCTAAACAGACATGGAGTTTTCTAATCTAAAATGTAATGTTTGTAGTATCTAATAAGGAATATTCTGTAATCATAAACATATTTCGTGTCATAGCTTGGGGTCATTATTTATAAATAAAGTGAGTTTGAGCTTTTTAAAATCTGGGGAACACTAATTAAAGACAATTAGCAATAAAATAAATGTTTTTAATAATTCCTATATTGGTTACTGTGGAAAAGTACAGTTTGCCTGCCACCAGTTCTCAGTTGGAGCCAAACTGCCTCACAAACTTTGTGGATACTCAGGCTTGCAGTGGGATTGTAATAGTTGCATCTATTGGTTTGTTTGATTTACATTAGTAGTTCATAACGATCTCTAGGAACGTCATAACGTCTAACTGTAATAAGGCACTTTTATAGTTAAGCCAGTAATGTAGTCTGCTGCCACCGGAGTTCCACAAGACAATTTTCCTGCCTGTGCATAATAAAGCAGTTAACATGGCAAACTACCGTGTGTGTGTGTGTGCGCGCGCATGTGCGTGCGTGCACTGATGAGTTGGTGTTTGAAAATATGATAAGTGATTTTAACTTCTGTCATGCTCACATCAACTCCTCTGGTACTCCAGTGTGAGTGTTAAAATTACTGCAAGTCACTGGGACAATATTTTAAAATGCAGTTTTCCTAGATATTTTAGTGCAACATTTTCTGACTAACAAACACTTGTTTCTGAAAGTTTAGAAAACTGAGCTTAAATCATTATTGGTTTTGGTTTTCAGCAACCAATGTTATAGATCTATCCTACTGAGACCCAGGAAAAAAACAGTTTGAATTTTGATTTTTTTTTTTCATATATAAATCAAGTAATGGGGGTGGTAAAAAAAAAAACATTGTAAAGCTTATTTTGTTTTTACCTGTTTAATTTAAATTTTGCAACATGCCCTTGAGTGCACAACAGGACTTTGTTGTGATCACAAGTGCTGAATATAAAAATTGAAAGCTCCTCTGAAGCGCCATTGAAATTCAACAGCCAATTATAAAAATTAAAGCACATCTAAAATCTTTGAAAACGGGATAATGAAACAATTTTAAAAATTACAAAAAGTATAGAAAACTACACCATGGCTCAACTTGGAATTTATTGACTTTTTAATTTAGCTGGTCCAGGTGTATTTTCCAATAAACAAAAGTAAGAGGTCCCATTGGGCACTACAGCACGGCTTCTCAAACCTTTTTATTCTGGGGACCCCTTAGGGTAGAAAGGTTTCCAGGGACTCCATCAAAAACCTAAAAAAAATAAATAACTTCATTATTGTAATTTCTTTTGGAGACCCCCAAGCTACAGCTTATGCTGGACCGCTTGGAGTCCTGGGACTTTAGTTTGAAACCTCTGTACTATGGCACAATAATAAATTAAACATTTTTTGTGTGAAACAAAGTAATCTTAAATAAACCATGTTGGGATCCCAATTATTTTGAAAAGACATTGCTGAGTCAGGAGGACAATATTGCCAATGTTGCTTTTATTTTGAAAATCTCAAATAGGAAGTGATGTGC
>JAVKLF010000038.1:15424391-15435549 GCA_034783495.1 Millerichthys robustus
CCTCAGCCCCGCCTCCTCCAGTGGTTCTGCTGCTGAACTGAGCTCAGCTGGTGTTGGTCTGGGCCGTGTTTGTCAGTACAGTGTAGTCTAACAAGGACTTGCTCGTGCCTGTAGATCGAAGGAAATGCTCTTTTGTGTATTTATCAGTTTAAATGGCCAAGCCACTCCTGTATTTAGAATTGATGAGCCCTGAGGTGGGATAAACACAGCTGACAAAGGTCTCTTCTTTAAATTATGACTGAATTTATACCTTATTTAAAGAGTATCTCTTTTGTCCATGGGAGCTGGATATTGGGTGGCTGTCATATCCTCACATATTCAATCCTTTTGCTAACCTGTGTTCCATGTAAACGAACAAAAACTACTAAAAAAGAAGTGTAATAGTATAAAATTTGTTGTAAATGAAATACTATCTTGTTTGGTCACTTGTAGCAAGGCAAACTCATCAACTTTCCTCTAGACTTACATTATGTAATAGAGACTTTCCAACATTTAGAACACCAGGATGTTCTTACAGGACGGATCATGAAACCACAGAGGACTGGACCTGCTGTTCTGGGTTTTGGTGGCACTTACTGGACATCTCTTAGAGAAGAAAGGCGTTTTGTTTCTGTGGCTCACTCTTCTTTCTAATTTTACATCAGAAGTCATTTCCTGCTGGATCACGTGTGATGCTGCTAGATGATGTAATCATGTGACAGATTTGATCAAACTCAGAGCAGAACAAAGAAAAATGATCGGTTTTGACTATTCATATTGGAATGTTTGGCCCAGCATTGATACAATGCTGCCCTCTAGTGAAACATGTCACATAATAATTGTTACTCTTCCTTCAGCCATCTAACTGTTCATTGCTCTTTTGTTGTTTTTTCAGGCATCTTATTTTCAACGTTAGTGTTCGGCCCAGCCTGCGGCTTCATCCTTGGTTCCGTCTGTACCAAAGTCTACGTTGATGCCGTCTTCATCGACACCAGTAAGTGGAGTCTGAGATGAAAGGCAAAGAACAGTCCTGCATTCCTTTAAAAAAGATCTTTAAATATTTTTCTACATTGTTTTTTGTCTGGTTTATTGTAGACGATAAAGTTTTAAGCAGTGAATTATTGCTGATCACTCTTTCACAGTGTAGCTTGACCGTGGATAATTGCTGGATAAATCATCCTCTCTTGAACTCTTTAAGTCAAACTCTTTTTTTTTGTTTGTTTCTGATTTGCCAATTATCCTAATAAGTTTGGCGCTGCCTTTAGGTGATGATTTGGGGGAATTTACACGGTGCCAGTCGTTTCTACATGAACACGGCTGTAAATATTAACTGACCAGCTTTTGTCTTTCACCTTCAGCTAAGCTGGACATCACCCCAGACGACCCTCGCTGGATCGGGGCCTGGTGGGGTGGCTTCCTCCTTTGCAGTGCCTTACTCTTCCTGTCGGCCCTCTTCATGTTCGGCTTCCCCCAGGAGCTGGACGAGCAGGACATAAACGGCGGAGGGGAGAGTGAGCAGGCCATGCTGCCTTCCCCTTTGACCCAGGAGAGCCAGGGTTCTAAACCCAACGGAGCCATCCGAGGCTTCGATATGAACAGTGGACTCTCAGTCTGGGAGCATCTAAGAGGTAAAAGAAGGTGAACAGATCAGAGGGGGTGGTGTTGAAAAACATTTCTTTGTTGACTTTTTGCTTTTTGACTCAGTGATCCCTCGGGTGACCAGGCACCTCCTCTCCAACCCCGTGTTCAGCTGCATCACGCTGGCGGCCTGCATGGAGATCGCAGTGGTGGCTGGTTTTGCTGCTTTCTTGGGGAAATACCTGGAGCAGCAGTTCAACCTTACCACCTCTTCAGCCAATCAGCTCTTAGGTACGTAACTCACGTTCTCTGCTGAATGTTGGCAGGTCAGGAATTTTCTATCAAATCATCAGAAAGCAAAGAAGGCTAAAAGGTAAGGGAGGAAAGAAGGATAAAAACATTAAATCTGTAAAAAGGGAGAAAGACAATGTACATAAAATATACAGGTTATAATGTACAATAATAAATAAAAATGTAGAATTATTAAAAAAAATTAAGACAAATAATTGTGGAAATCTATAAAACATTTTAAATACTTTTTTGTGCCTTGAACATATTTTTAAAGTTTAGTTGTTTTTTTTTTCATATGTTTTGAATTAGTTTTATCTAGTTTCATTTGTCATATTCTGTTTCTTCATTTTGCCTTTTTCTTGGGGCTCCTCATAAAAGGTAAAGAGCAGAAACCTGAACCTGAAACTCTAGAAATCAGCTGCTCTGAACCCCCGGTTGTGGTCTGCATGCAGGACCATATGAACATCCTACAGGTTGACAACCTGCAGGAGCAGAGCGAGAATTAGAGTTACTTTAGTATCAGACTTTGGTGCAACATAGGAGAGAAGCCCAAAAGGACATGTTAAATAAAAGAGAATACAGCTCATGACAGGAGTTTTAAATCTCGTCCTCTGATGAATGGAGTTACAAAATCAGGGCTAAACCTTTTACTAAATTGTCAGAAGTCTTGTCAATAAAAAGGGTTGAATTGCAGTAATTTGAATCAGTGGAATGTCGGGATGCTTCATGGATGAGTTTTTTTCTGTAGTTTTGGGTGTTTGTGAGCAGATTGTACCTATTGTGGTCACCTTTTAGTAAAATGATGAGTCATTTCAGAAAGAATCAAATGTTATGTTAAAAATGAACCAGTTAGAACAAACAGTTTCCCAGTTTCAGGATTTTTAAATACTTTTTAAACTCTTATAACCTATTCGTCTTTCTATCTTAATATTGATTTTCTATTTCTTTATCAGTTTTACTGTTTTCTGTTTGATCTGATCTGATTTTAATTTTTTTTTTCTCTCCAGGTATGACAGCCATCCCCTGTGCATGCCTGGGTATCTTCCTGGGGGGCCTCCTGGTTAAGAAGCTGAACCTTTCAGCTCTGGGTGCCGTCCGCATGGCCATGCTGGTCAACCTGGTGTCCACCGCCTGCTACGTCTCTTTCCTCTTCCTGGGCTGTGACACGGGACCTGTCGCCGGGATTACAGTGGCCTACAGCAACGAGTAAGACCAGCAACTGACTAAATGAGATTCTCTTCCTCTGCAGGTCCACTCGGGATCAAATGTGAAGCAGAAAGAACTCAGAAAACCCATTTGTAACTGTTTTTATTGGTTATTGTGAACATTGTATATATGGTTTGTAAGCGTAATCCTGGACTTAATGTCTGACGTCCTCTGCAGGACGCTGCGGTCCTGGCAGCAGCCTGAGTCAGCCTGCATCAATAACTGTAACTGTTACACTGCCTCAGTGAGCCCGGTTTGTGGATCCAATGGAATCACCTACATCTCAGCCTGCTTCGCTGGCTGCACCAAACCAGTGAGTCAACACCCAAAGAATAAGAAGAAAAAGCTCACTGGGTTAGATATTTTTAACCCCGGAGCTTTTATGATCTGTGTTTTTCTCAGAACCTGAGCAGCTGCGCCTGTGTATCCAGCTCCAGTGAGGAAGCTGTGGCTTTACCGGGAAAGTGTCCTAGTCCCGGCTGTCAGCAGGCCTTCCTCACCTTCCTGTGTATCATCTGTGTGTGCAGCATGATCGGAGCCATGGCTCAGACCCCCTCTGTCATCATCCTCATCAGGTACAAAGCCAGTGTGACCACAAGAGGGAGCTGTTTTCATTTCAAGATATGTTCGTGCGTTTTCTTGTATTTTTTTTTTTACCTTTTTAGGACTGTTTCTGGTATACACGCATACCTTGTCAAAACCAGTAGTCCTTATGGGGACCAAAGACTGGTCCTAATATGGTGGAACTCCATTTATGGGTTGGGGGTTCAGTTTAGGACTAAGGAGTGTATTGAGTTTAAAGACTGTGTAAAGTGAATTCTTCAATTTTCTTCTAAACACATTATTGATGTCCTAAATATATTGTTGTAAACGTGTAAAAGGTCTCCCAACCATTTATGATTGCACTGTGGGGCTAGAATGAAATTCAGGTTTCAAGATGTCTGTGTCTCAGAATTTTATGGGTTGTGTCTAAAATGCGACCCAGAGTTGTCATACAGCTTCCTTCAGTATAACCCCGCCGATTTTGTAAAGAGGAGCAACTACGGAGACATGAGCAACAACACTCTCCTTTGCAGCGCTCACTTTACCTCAGATAGTTTTACTGCAGACCAGGAGATAGTTGGGATTCATAAAAAATCGGTTGGGTCGTGCCGCTTCCCCAGTAGTGTAACACTGAAGTAGTGTTCTGCTGAGTCACTGATCTCTGATTAATAAATCCAAAATAAAAATAAATACCATTATCAGTAGGAGAAAATAACAGTAACTTCAGCAACGTGGCGTTACATTTCAGGAGTTAATCAGGCGCCGATATTGATTAAAGCAGACTTACCCAAACGCTCTTTTGTTGTTCTTTTTTTGTTTTGTTTTCTTTCGTTAAGCTCCAGTGGAAATGGCCGTAGATCAGCTGACAGCACAAGATAAAAATGTTTTTGGTCCGACTCCTGGAAAATGTCCTGGTGCTGTGTTGGAATCTGATCGGTACTAAATTTAATATCACCATACTTCCGAGCGTATGGCAACGTTCCCAAATATAAGACATTGGTCTGAACAAAGTTTGTTAAAAAAATAAAAAGGAAAGCTCCTGCGCGGGCATGGTTTTAGCGCCTTCAGCGGACACGCCCCCAGCATCTCCGGACAGATAGAGCTGACGTTTTTTTCATTATTTTAAATAAATCGAATTTGGATGGGTGATTAATAAGACGTTTTTCTGTGGTGTGACAAACTGAACACACTTTACACTCACTTTAAGTTTGAGGGTTAGGGGTCAGGGTTAGGCTGTAGAGAGAAATGTATGATAGTCAATGAACGGTCCTAATAAAAATAGAAATTCAAACCTGTGCTCACGTGCGTGTGTGCGTGTGTGTGTGTGTGTGTGTGTAAAATTGTGGTCGTTCAGCAGTGACAGAGAATGCACATGCAATAGAAAAGCGTATAATCTAAAACCTGCTGTTTCCATAAAAAATAACTCCTACAAACTAAATTCCCAGCTTGTGGTTGAATAATGATCTGAGCTGATCTTTCAACCGTTGAACCCTGTAGATAAACACCAGCCCCCCCGTGATCATAAACAGGTGGAAGCAGCTACAGAGGATGGCTGGATGGGATGAATGCATATCAAATAAAGTGGGTCAGAAAGACAAAGCTTCTGATAGGGACAGAAATATTTAGGTGTTGTTGAAATCTCCGCAATTGAAAGAGGTCTGTGTCTGCGCCAGATCTCTTGTGGCATTGTTTAAATTCCGTACACACACATTCATGTGCAAATAATGTCAAAAGTAACCTTTGATTCCAACTAAAACTGCATCAACAATTACAGAGCAGCATCTCTTCTCTTTCAGAACTGTAAGTCCTGAGCTGAAATCATACGCTCTTGGAGTTTTGTTCCTGCTCTTGAGGCTGATAGGTAAGACGTTTCACTTTCCTGGACTTTCATTTTCAGCCTTCACAGAAAGGCCAAAGGTGATAATGTTGTTGCTTGTGGGTGCAGACTGTATCTCTGCACATTTAACACACATGACTTTTCGCATACTTGCTCGTTCTGCAGTAAGTTGTGTCCTCACCGTTTAAAGTGCATTCCTGTTGTAGTTTTATGTAAATGTCAGAGTAACTTACAGTCAGAACCTGAGCGAAAACTGTTCTTGACTTATTGACCTGCTATCTGTCCACAACACTCCTGCCGGTCCAGGCTTCATCCCTCCTCCTCTGATCTTTGGGATGGGCATCGACTCTACCTGTCTGTTCTGGAGCTCTGTCTGCGGCGAGAAGGGAGCCTGCATGCTCTACAACAACGTGTCCTACAGGCACCTGTACGTCAGCATCGCCATCGTCCTCAAGTCTTCAGCCTTTGTACTGTACACCACCACGTGGCAGTGCCTGAGGAAGAACTACAGGAAGTACATCAAGAACAGCGAGGGCTACCTGACGCCCACTGAACTCTTCGCCTCCAACGTGACTCTGGACAATTTGGGCAAGGAGATCACGCAGAATCCAACCAACAGGACAAAGTTCATATATAACCTGGAGGATCAGGAGACGTGTGACAACATGGAGTCAGTTTTATAGTGGTTATATGCAAATAGACAGCAGCAGCTATTAATGTGCAGTTGGGTGTTATATCTGTTTAGAGCATTATTCGCTTTAAGGGTCCTACTCTCTTTTCACCAAAAATATTGGACCCCTCGAGAAAAAAAAAAGAAGATAATTGCCAAAGTACTCTACCTATTAAAATCATAGTGAAAATCAACACAATTAGAAAAAGTTAGTAGTTTGGGGGTTTTCTTATTCTTCTTCAGAAGCAAAGAAAAACTGACAACGAAGACAAAAACAAAATACGATTCTTCTTGGGAAAACAAAACTCTTTTAGGTTTAGGCTTACTGTAAGATCAGAGCTTTGTCAGGTAGGTTATTTACCTGCAGCATTTCTCAGGTGTGGTAGAAAAGATGCAAAAATGACTCTGAACACACTTTTCCTTATCAGTTTAGTGCTGTTTGGACTCTTCTAGAAACTACATGGCAAGCCTGTAGGATCTTAACAACCTTGCTTATTATTAACCAACTTAACTCTCCATCAGCTACCACTTAAATCAAAACTAATTTTATTATGAATCATAAAAAAGCATTTCTGCAGCAGTGAAATATGAATAAAAACTTGTGGACAGGTACGACAAAAGGTTTATTAGTTTAGTGTCTTAAAACTGATTGAGAAGTAACAATTACATCGAAAACGGACAAAAACAAGTAAAAAAAATTTTTTTTTTACTAAAGTTATTTAAAATGACAAAAGTCTTCTTTTTTAATTCATCAAGAACAAAAAAATCCACTGAAGTATTTTTTTCCTGCTTAAAACATTTGATTGTTAATTAACTACATAAGTAAAAATGATCCCTTTTTTAGAACTGTTTTCTTATTCACAGAACAACAGGACTTTAGGTTCCTTATTTTAACTAAAGTAATACTTCAGCTCTTGTAGAATTGTTTGCAAAAAGTCATGAAAATTAGTATCTTACCTGTTGTAGGTAGGTCTTTGTGAACTTTCTCGGTTTGGAGATGCAGAGTTTATTTCTGAGGCAACATCTAGTTTGAGTAGGACCCAATTTAATTCTATTTCTCCAAACTGAGGTCAATCAAATAACTTTCTACTACAGATAAGATATTGATTATAATCTTTCCACAGAGCCCCTGTTCAAAAAAAAAAAAAAAATAGGCGATTTCTCAAATCCATAACTTTAACATAAAGTGCATGCACATTTTTGTGGAGAGAATACAAACTTTAAATTGTCTCTTTAAGAAATATTTGTGCTCAAAGTAAATACTATTGCCTGTTTGGACAAAGCAGACCTGTTTTCTGTACCTCTTTCTTTCAGTTTGGATCAAACGTTAGGGTGAGTCAAATAACACGGGACATCCTTTTATTTCAAAAAGAAAAGAGAAAATGAAATATCTGAATACCCCAGCAAGTAATGGCCTAGGTCCAGAACATGACCGCCATCTTAAACGTTGCCTTATTGGATCAAGGAAGGACATGTTTTTCTAAAGATATGCCCCCTCACCCATTAATTGCTGGGGAATTCAGACATGTAGTTTTCATTTAATTTCTGAAATAAAATGGTGTCCTGTGACTTTTGACTCCCCCTGTACTGATCGTATCCACAAGCACGAAAAATGCAAATTGATGCAATTTGAATTCACAGGTGAGATTTTTCTTGTGTAAAAGCATCAAAAATGAAGCAGGAATGTATGGATTACACAACAAGGTATTTCAAATAGCCCTAAAAGACTCCTTGAGGCATGTGTGTTATTAGGGATAAAAGGTTGAGTCTGTGCAGAGGATGTTGTCACCAACACCACTGTCAACCAGGCTTAAAGCTCACGGTAGGAGCTTACAGACTGAGTGAGTGTGCTGGTGCTTCATTTAGAAACCGAATCAACACCATGAGACCTCTTGATTATAGTATTTTAGTTGTCAGTGAACACCGGATCCTGACAGAAATAATTCAAATGCATGCTGTTGATGCATGCGAATAAAATCTGAGTAAAATTGGAGTTGCACAGACCCGGTGTTTGAACACACATTTGACACAAATGGCCTCTGGTTTGTGTTTTTGACTATACCAGAACTTTATAAGCATACTGCACTGAGATGCTGAAAGGTTTTATCTTTATTATACCTCTGCTGAGTCACAATCACTCACACTGAAGTGATTTACAGGATTTTGTTATTTTGTAAATCTTAATTATTTACTTTTCTTCTTAAGAAAATAAATGGGACGCATCTGTTTTACATATATAGACAATATATTCTGCTGTTTGTCCAACTTACTCAGTAAGTTTATTTTATACATTTTGCATCAAAAGTTCATTATTGCCACAGATTCCTTTAAGGTGTGGGGGGGTTGTGGTAGCTCGAGGGTCAGTGCCGCGGTCTGGTCATCCTGAGGCTGCAGGTTTAAGCCCAGGTTGAATCTGGAAGGGCATCTGGGGTAAAACATTTTCCAAATCTGTCAGCAGAAAGGAGCAGCTAAAAGGAAAAACAACATAATTCCTTTAAGGTGGGGATATAATCAACAGAGTTCACTGTTCTGAGAAAAACTTTAAGTGTTTCTTGTTTAGCAAGACGAACAATGAGACACTACCATTAAATCAGTCCACAAAACTATATTAAAGTGTGGTCCAGAATTTAACAACTGGAAACAAGTATAAATAGCTATCTTGGTTCAGATCTAACACAGAGAAAATCCACCTATAAAAACTAGATGTGTTTTTTTTTATCATGCATTTTTATTTATTTCTTACAGGAACTTAAATGGTAAACGATGATTCTTTGTTTTTTCAGTTGATGAACCTAGCTAACAAATGCATTGTAATCCTGCAACAACAAAGCCTTACCATAACTGCTACTGGGTTACAAAGGAGCGTAACAGAGCCTAATTTATTGGTGATGGTAAGTGGATTTTGTTTTCAGAGCCAGGGTTGTTGTTGTTGGATAAAGCCAGAAAATTATTTTACAACAATGAGACTTCTGCTTTTTAAAATGGAACATTTCAAAAGTTGGTAACACAAACAAAAATATTGCATTTTGTTAAAAATCAATATGAGTGTGTGAAGATAATACTACCGCAAGTAGTTTAAAAGTTTTTTCTGCTTTTTTTTTTATCTGATTGGTGCATGAAGTGCTTAAAATTGTTTGTAGGAGAAAAGTTGGCTTGTAATTCAGACTGTCTTAACTACTCAGAATATTTAAACTTTTTTTTTTCTTACAAGAATACAATTTTAAAAAGCCTTCACCGTGATACAATGCTCACATTAACAGCATCAAAATACAAAGAAAGCACATTTTGACATTGTTATACGCCATTTCCAATTTCCTCACAATTATTCATCCATTTCTGCACACAATAAGTTTAACTGAGGTTAAAACATCCAAACATGTAGATGGGGTCTCAGGACTGCTGGGCTTAATGTTGATTCAAAAGCAGGTTTTACATTATCCTACAGCAGAAAAATTATAAATAAGATTACCTTCTGGCCACCTCCTTCTTCGCAGTAACTGTATAGGTGGCTATGTCTTTGAGATCTATATCATCCAGTGAATCACAGCATTAACTCCTCTGTATATAGAAGTGCCATAAACGTGCTGAAGTGACACCAGAGAAATGTTCTGTAACGTTGTGAGGAGAACTGAATGTTAATACGCAGCAGTACAGAATGGATTCTCCAGGTGTTTGTTGCCTCTTCTCTGAATTCATTGTCAGCATTTGAAGTAAAAATGTCCCAAAAGTTGACAAACTGTTGTATATTGATCTAATGAACCATAATTTTTGACACGTGCTAAACGTTAATAGGTAGGAAGTATCTAAAAAGTGAAGGTATTGCCTGATTTTGATGAACCTTTACCAGTGGAAACACTAAAAAACTTGGTTTGCTCCACATGAAATCAACCGATGGAGCTACAGCCTGACAGTGACGATGTGCTGTACAGAAAACAGTGTTGACTGCAGAAAAGTCAGCCAAACTTCCCAGACGTGCATCCCTGCAGCTGTGGCCAGATGTTATGTTTTTTTTTTCTTGTTCTGACAGGAGCCGTGTTGTGCCATATCAACCTGTGCGCTGCAATGTTCAACACTCACCAAGACAGAAAAAACAAACAAAAAAAACAAGCATATTCTTGGTGTGTCGAACATGTCGGCAAGTGTGACTGGACCTTGTTATCACCTGCGGCAACGAGACTGTTTCTTTTGGCACATCAATGTGCTTGACATGTTTTATGCCTTGTGATGAGAAACTACTTTTAGAGCGTAAATGCTTTTTTGACATTCTATTTTTCTCATGATGCTTTTTGATGGCCTTGCTTTGTTGTGGACTTTTACAGTGGGACTTCAGTGATTAGAATATTGACATATGATGAGTTTAGTACCAAAATAGGACATTTTTGTCCAAAACAAAGGATTTGATCTGAAGTTTTCAATAGTCATTTTACTAACAATTCATTTTCTTGAAATAATTGGTGATTGTGTTGCTTTAAATCAACTCTGAGAAACTGTAAACTCTTCATAAACACATAATTCTTTAGTCTGAGTCTCAGCATGTTGCCTTTGAACAAAGTGAAACCTTGAACGACGTTCGTGATGGTTTTAGATTGGCATGTCTGCTTGTGTAGATGGTATTTAGTGTGTGATCTTCAAGATTCTTTGCCGTGGACCTATATAAAGTAGAAGGGTATTGAAATATAAAAAATTTATGCTATATTTTCAAAGCTTCACTTAATATTTTTAGATGTGCCCTCTTACTTCTCTGGGTTTTTTATTATTAACATTATTTATGAGTTTGTATTTAAAGACTTTCATTTCTGTATATTTTTTGGAGATGAAAAGATGATTGTATGTTTATTGTAAATATATTAAATATACTATTTTTGTTTTCAATTTTGATCTTTTGTTTTGATCATTTCCTGGTTGTCCAACCAACTTTTGTGTATTTTGTTTGGGTCCATGAGGGTTATGATTCACAGAATCCATTCAGCTTCTAGGAGCTTAAATGAGCTATGTTTATGCCTCACTCATCCATCCATCCATCCATCCATCCATCCATCCATCCATCCATCCAT
>JAVKLF010000038.1:15475602-15486033 GCA_034783495.1 Millerichthys robustus
ACACACACACACACACACACACACACACACACACACACACACACACACACACACACACACACACACACACTTAATTAAAGACAGAAAAGTGTTTGCAGGAGCCGGCAGGCACCCGGCCTGCCAATGAAATTCTATTATTATTATTTTTTAAATTATTTATTTATTATTTTTGCTTAATTCAATACAAAAATAGATTTTAAAGCAATTGTAAAATTAAAAATTCTGATTAAATGCAACAAAATAAACAAGTTTAAAAGGTGACAGATAATACTTGTTGGGTCCCTGAGCTGTTAACTGTAACTGTGGCCCCCTGAAATATTTAGTTGAATCTATTCATGTCAAAATAAGCTGTTTTAAAGCCAGCATTGACTATAAACTACATCTTTTATAATGCAAAAATTATTTGACTCGCAAAGTGATGGCATCCTAACACTAGGCGAAGGTGCACAGGATTCAAAAGTAGCTGGCCCAGTTTTATTGGTAAGTGGGAATTTCCCACTTATAAGTTGTAAATTTTAATTGGAACGCCCCCTCCAGTGGGGATTCCCTGTTAGAAAGTGGGAGAGTTCATAATTCCAGACAGCAGCTACTTATCATAACTCAACAGTGAATAGACTTGGTTACTTTTACTTTTAAAAGTATATCTGTATTATTTATTGCATATTTAGTCTGTTGTACACGTAGTAATTTCCAGTGTTTATAAGAGATGTTAAAACTCTGTTTCTATGCACAAAATACCACGTAGGGCTCAGTATTTATTTTGCTTGTGACATTTCATGTTTAGTAGAAGTTAAAGAAGAAATGTCAAAGCGAATTACAGCTGGCCCTTTGAGGGAAACCATAACACTCATGTGAAAATGAGTTTGATACCTCTGCTCTAGACTCACCACATCCTGGCTGACTCGTCCGGACCGGATCTGGAAGTAGTTCCATGTGATGAGCAGAACCAGGAAGGATGGCAGCATGTAAAACTCCCAGTACCACACGGTCACAAGAAAAATCTGCACGCAGAGGTTAGACATTATTACAAATCTCAAAAAAGTGAGTGTGTGTGTGTGTGAGGGGGAGGCCCTGCCAGATAATAGCTGATCTTATCTGCTTTGATCGGGCTGATAAAGAGAGCTCTGACATTACCCACTCTGCTCTGCTTTACTAAACCTGCCTCCACTCCACCTCCTGCAGATGGACTGACACGAGTCACACGAGTTTAACAGCTTTTAGTCATTAATGCTGAGCACTCTGAGACTGCTAGGAAGAGTCCATTTATCATCCAAAATGTCACAGACTGCAGATTCCACTTGAATATGGTAAAACACAGAGGCATTGTGTTCTGCAATGTTTTAATTCACCATCTGAGTTGAACTATAAGACGACAGTTTCAGATAAGAGGAAGCATGGGCCAAAGCGCCAGTAAGCCAAAACGTTTTGGGAGAGGTTTACATACTAAAAAAAACAAGCTAATAAAAAGAGGTGAACAGCTGGAAAAGCCATCACCCTCCTCTGAGGCACCAGTGGACATAAACGATATCAGATCAGACCACAGCCGCCGCCACTGTCAGCTTTCATGTGCAGAAAAAAAAAAGCGTGCGCCGTTCTTGTCTGTGTTATCAGAAGCCAAAACGGAGCCTGGGAGAGGAGATGAAGCCAGTTTCTTGCTGGCAGGTTTATGTTTTATTAGTGAGGACTTTGTAGCAACTGCTGGGGGCAAAAAAACAAAAAACAAGTCACGCTTTAGTGGAAACGTATACTCAGTCTATAAAGATTGTGCTAATTGTAGCGCACTTCAACCTGAGAGGCATTACACAAGCTCCAGCAGCAAAACAGGGATTTGGGAATACAATCCAGATCACAGAAAGCCTAGAGGACAAAAAGGGGAGCCACTGAAGGAGAGATTAGCAGGACGCATCAAGATTAACCACAAGAATGCTTGAAGAAGGGTCTCAGAAATCAATTCACACCCTCTTTGCAGCATTTTTCAGAACTCTGAAGAGTCCACAATACACAATAGTCAACAATAAACAAATGCTGGCCGAAGTTAGAGTTCATACCACACCATGAAGTCATAGATGATACTTTTTAAAGGATCACCCATCAATCTTAATCAAAATGAAAAACAAGTATAATGTAGCTGTAGTGCTCCAGCTGAACAACAGACTGACTACCAGCCAGTGACCAGAGCCACATTTTGTAAAGTGATTTCTATGTTGGGATGAATTTACGGTGAATATCACTTCTTTACCTAAATTTGGGTGAAGTAAGGAATAGAAAGAAGGAAACTAGAAAAGTCCGGCATTGCACTTTGGAAATAAAACTGCAGCTTCCTTCCGAATCATAACAAATTATGTAAAAGAAAAGGTTGAGCTACAGACCATTTCTGAATAATTTGATTTAGTTTAGTAGTTAGGAGATGACTAAAAGTGCCAGAGCTGAGGCTTCTCACAGACATTTCTGAAACCTAGATTCACAGCACACTGTATCCACTCTTTGTGTGACAACCGGCAGATGGTGCAGGTGGTTCATCACTGCATCCTGTCAAAAAAAGTGAAGCTTTGATTCATTATGTCTGCGTGGTGGTATTAGGCAGCCATTTTTCCCCCCCCTTTCTCACTGAAGCTAGAAAAGGCAGCGGGCATCGTGTGAAAACATGAGTACAGATGGTGCTGTCTTTCAAACGCTGAGATGCAGGCAGAGGATGAGTGTACTGTACGCTGTGAGCTTGTTCTTGCTTGTATGGTTTCTGTTTTTGTGTGCACATCGGAGCTGTCAGGTAAAGCATCAATATCATCCATTATAATCGACAGCTCATCCACTTTTGGTGCATCAGAAATACTGAACATTAAAAAAGATAAATCTTGCATATAAATATGGCCTAAATACTTCCCTGGAAAGACGCTGCTGAATAAAGCTCATGCTGACCTCTGATCTTTTCCTGGTTGAAGCAGTTTATGTTATTATAAAACTAAATGCATGACTCAAATCAGACAACAGCTCTACTGCGACCACAGTTTTCACACTGAGCAAACTGGGCCAAAAAAAAAAGAGGGTCTGTTTATGAACCTTCCAGGCAAGTCCTTTAGCGGTCAGCAAAACCTCAGTGCCATCTACAGGAAGAGATGTGTAAAAACAAAAAGAACTTTCCTTGACCTTGAGTGCCTGAATAGTTAATAAACAACTTGCTGTATGGCATTTTCATAAAGTCAGATCTGTTGGAGAGTAATGACAAAAAGATCAGCGCACGCTTCACTTTGTAGCTTAAATTAAATTCTACTTTGATGTTTCTGTTTCAATCTTGTATAACAGTAACAGGACAGTGAGTCAGCCTCGTCGCAGAAGAGCTTTTTAATTGAAATTCTGTCTGAATAATGGGGTCCAAATCAAACAGCGCACAGACCGGACAGAGGGTTAATGAGTTGTCAGGGAAGTTGAACAAAAATAGGCCATCTCGTCTCCACTGGGACTCTACTCTCTCCAGCTGAGGCTTAACTCTGCATCCACGACGCTGAAATCATCCGCTCCAACAAAGAACCCGGACCGAGCCTCGTGTCTGTGCCGAGCCCAACGCCGCATTGATTAAGGTTCTCTCTGGGAGAGTTCAAGTAGGGGTTGGCCAGACTGTGGTCCTCTTCTAAAGCCTTGAGGGGGGAAAACAAGAGGGAAATGCAGATATTGTGTTGATAAGAAGTTAAAACACGTCACCAGGAAAGCGAGCAGGCTCCTCTGAACGCTCTCCCACTGGAAGCAGCTCTTGATGTACTGCAGAGTCGACATGATGGCTCCGTAAACCGCTTTGACACGTGTCACGTTCCTGGCCAGAGCCTGAAATAAACAGATAATGTTCAACAAAGAGGATAAACATTGCAAGACTTGTAATGAATTTGGTTACAGTTAGTTAATCTTCAAATGAAAGCGGGCTTTTTGAAATATTTGGCTAATAGGAAACACAAAATAAGCCAGAGGGACTGGATGAATGGCTGCATTCAGCACAAGTCACTGTGAACAGGAAGCAAAAACAATGTCAGTAATCTGAACTGATTTTCATCAAATTAGACCTCCAGCTTTTAAACTGACAGAAAACCTGCATGTTACGAGTTCAGTCTGTTAGCCAATTTTGGACTTAGTTATTGTCTGACAACAATGAGTCTTTGTGGAAAGTACAGACAGTCAGGCACCCCGTATATCAAACTAATGTAGCAGAACAGTGAGCAAGAATTCACTAACAGTCGGGCTCAATTAAAGCTCAGTTTAGTTAATTCAGGCAAACGTTCCCTTTACACTGAGGTAAAACACACAGACATTGATAGAATTAGTATCTTTCTATTCTCCTTCTTGTTGGAAGTTCTATTATTTTGAAAATGAAGTATAACATTCTTAAAGCTTATAGGTTTTTGTCAATATTGATACTGAAAAACATTTGTGTTTTTAAGTCTATAATAAGTTAAAATTGTCCTAAAATTGTTTTTTCTCTGACAGAATATTCCATGATTTGTCTAAATCCACTTTTCTGACAGATATTTGTTACTAAGAACTGTTTACAATTTTAAAACTGGTAATACAGAATGTCTGGTATTTTTCTTATTAAAAGCTGCCCAAGTTATCAAAACAAAATAGTTTTGGCTCAGCAGAACAAAACACCGACTTTTTATTTTGGCTTAAATACAGTTTCGAGTCAAGGCTCCACAAACGAACTAAATTAAAAACCAAACATGGTGCAATTGTGTTGGCATGAAAAGGATGAATTGTGTCAAACCTTTTTAGAAAATTTGGGAGTATCCTCCATGAACGATCTCTCTTTTGGCTGGAAAGTTCTTATACTTGCTTTGACCTGTCAAAAAAAAAACAAAAGAGGCACAAAGTGTGAGAATCAAGCCTGAGTCTCCTAGTGTCCTCCCTGCAGCGTGAACTTTTACTCACAGGGTTAAAAATAACCTCCAGCTCCAGAGTGATGCTCCCCTTCGACAGATGACCCAGGTCCAGTTTCTTCAGAGGGTAGGCGATCTGCTGTCCTCTGCGGATCTGCAGGACAGAAAGGGCACAAGGTGCTGAACTCAGCCGTGAACCTGACCGTCAGTCATGCCAGATCACATCTGAGTGAGTCCTCAACCCGCCGAGGTGTTATCCCCCTCTTCACTTTAATTTAGCCACGGAGTGTAAATAGATGAGTGTATTGTCTGAGTTAGATAGGAGTACCGAGAGCAGGGGAATGGCAACATTTCCTAGAAAGTCTGGCGCCTTGTCTCCATCATCATCAAAGATAGTCACCATCAGAACATCATGAATGTCTTTGACTGGGCTGCAGAGGCAAAAACAAAGAATTTTTTTCCCATTTGTTGTGCAACGTTACCATAATGTGTCTGATGACGTGTTAAAAAAATAAAAACTAACAATGTGAAAACTTGGTTCCACTCTGGGTTGAGGCTCTTGTAGATTGTGCGAGTCCGCAGTCTATCGTTGCCCAGTTCCAACACGCAGAAAGGGTCACTCTTACCTGCATATTGCAACACACACACACAATTTAAACAAAAACTCCAAGTTATTGTTTGTTTAAATAAAAAACAGAATCAAACCAGAACAGGTAAAATACCATTTAAATCTGCAGCCAACAGCTCTGTAGCCTTCAAGACTTTGACTTGAAGGAAACCAATATCACTGAGGTTCTTCAGGGACCTTTTCAAACTCTGAGAAGACAAGAAGCAGTCAGGATGAGCTTTGGAAGTGCAAGAGAACACGTACCGTAACAAAGATTGCATAAGTATCTGTCATTATTGTGAGCTTAGACAGACATCTGGATGGTTTTGAAAAGGGACAGCATCTCAGGATCCATCTGCACAATAGTTTTAATTGTAAGTGCACATCACCTAGGTGTCAGTAAATCCAAATGAGCGCTCTCTGGTTACAGACTCCTCGTCAGTTCAAGTAACTGCATGTAAAGTGATATTTTACTGACATGAAGTCTACCCTGCCTCACAAATCTAACACGTGCAAACTGCTGTAGCACTTTATTTGAAAGCTTTTCATAACAACATTTAGGGAAAATTGTAATGAGGTGCTTTTCTCCAAAACAGTATTTAGAGCCCTCCTTTGTCTCAGAACACCATCTGTAACAGTGTTACTATCTGGGTGCCTGGTTTTTTAAAAATGTGTTCTCTTCATCACTAGTTAAGTTAAACTCCAACTCGTGTCCACAGTTTTGAATTTTCTCAGTCTGAATATTTGCTAGCAGTAAAAATGAGATGCAATGAAGCCGTTTCTTTATTTTTTTGCTAACGTGGTTGGATCGGTGATAACAGTTTCAGGTCCTGAGCACATCAACAGGCAGGTGCTGCCACCTCTAGGTCCGTCAACACACAACAGAGAGAAGTTGTAAAATGATTTGCAACAACGCAAGTCTGCTCAAACGTTTTACCCCAATTTCCTTCCTTTAGGAGACTCATTATTTTGTTGTAAAAAACACCTTCTAAGAACATCCTGTATTTAAAATGTATGATTTTGACACACAATCTAAGATTGTATGGGTGCATGTTTCACAGTCGGTATCCTGAGGAGGCTCTAGTTGATATTAGGGTGCAATAAATAAGTGTTTGTTTGAAGGTGGTGAAATGATGTAACCGAGTGCACAGTGTGGACACTGACGTAATTATCCAGCTGGTTCTGGCGTTCGCGATGTCCGTTGAGCGGTGCGGCGTCGAGGTCGGAGATGGAAACGCCGCTGCACGTGTTTATTGTAACCAGGAAGACCACGCTTCCTCTGAGCGGGTCCAGCCTGCATTTGAACAGGTTCCTCGTATTGCAGGGGATCTCGGACAGGTTTACTTCACACCTGCATCGGGGATAGATGGAACTAAGATTATTAATATTCAGTGTGAGACAAATATTCACAACTAAAATAAGAGAACAACCTAAAAGGATTTATTTATGTTCAAAGATTCTGACAAGCCTCCCCCCATGACAGGTTCACATTTTTACACTACATTTACAGATTGGTGTAAAAAGCAAACAAACAAACAAAAAAAAAACAAGATTAAAATGAATAATATCTAACAAAAAAGCATGAAAATACAAAAATATGTAAGTTTAGGATATTCACCTATACTCTCTGTGGAGTTTAACCGGTTTGTTGTTGGTGTGAATTCACTTTTACTCTAGAAATTTTTTTTTCTTGTCCTCAGCAATTTTACTAAAGGAGTGTTTGTGAAAGTGTGACATTTCCCCCGCATTGTCAGGGCCGCTGCTCCTCTTATTCTTTTAATAGTACTTTGGATTTGTTCGCAACTTGTTAAAAAGGTTAGAAATAAACATTTTTCTGGAATATGTGCAGAAATGAATGGTTTTAATAATATGACAAAACTCCAAGAATACAAACAACGATACATTTCTCTTGCTGAAAGAAAAATTATCTTTCATTCAAACCATTATTTTTGTTGGAAAACTGTTCTAAAAACTGCAGCCACAATCAGACACGAATCCTAATTCATTCACATTCAAAAGCAGGGAAATGAAGGAAAAATGAAGCAAATGTATTTTTTCTGTGTTGATGTTTATCATGTCCAGAAGGGACTTTAGGCTGACTGCACGCCAACCCACAGGGACTTGTGTTACCATGGTGACAAAAATAAAAGTCCCAGTGGGCAGAGATGGATTTTTATGGGTAAAATTCTCAGGTCGAGGTTGGAAAAAGGTAAAAGGTTTGGTTATAAGAGGTATATGATGGGAGATCTTTCTTACTGCGACATTAATCCAGTAAATGTTCAGAAAAAAGTTTTTAAAAAAAGTGCTAAAGATAGTGCAGCTGTAGGTGTTTCTATTGGCCTGTTTTAGCAACAGTACATAATAATAGACATAAAAGCATTTAACATCCTGTTTAAGTTGGTACACATACTCAGACCAAACAAAATACCTTCATTAGTTCTATTTTGTTGCTCTCATTTAAAAAATAACAACACAACACTGATTGAAGACGCAGAGAATTAAACTGACTCACGTCCCCAAACACTCCTCTGTCCTTCGTCCTTCTCTAGACCACAGCTCCACCTCCAGGATTTGTGAAACACTGAAGAACAGTTTCATGGTGAATCTTTCTCTCCACTGAGGATTGACCACTTTGCATTGATTCTGATTCAGAGAGAATGAAAGACATAATTAAAAAAAGACAGTGTATTATTTTATAAACATTCACACTGATAACACATTCATCTTGGACAAAATAGAGCTTTAATCCTTCAGTAACCATAGATTGACACACAACAGTTGTGAGAACTGAGAACAAGATGCTGCTGGCCGATATGAAACTTTATAACATATTCAAAATGAATTTTTTTTTATTAAAAGGAGTCCATAAAGAAATGATTCAGGGGGTAAAAATGGGTTTTAGGTGGTGATAAAGACGAAGAAACTATGGGAGAAAAAAAGCTGCATAAAAAAGGGAAAAGAATAAATCATTCTGAATAAAAACAAATTAATATATGAAAGAAATGGAGATATAAAAACACCCCTCTTCCATCTGGCACCTTGCTATTATACTGCTGCTCCCCCAGTCTGAAGCGAATGTAGAAGTGACCCGTCTGCAAGTGGTGTGGCAGATCCTGACCTTCAACCAGAGTCACTGAGACTACAGACGTCCAAAGCTGACTCTTCCTCAAAGAGTCTGACAATCGAGAGTTTGGAGTCGGTCCTCCCTAGAAGAGAGTATTAGGAAGACAATGAGACACGGAGCTAACAGGGAAGAAGGGGTAAACATGGGATTAAAAAAATTAATCAATCAAGCCAGATTCAATTTCTTAAAAAAAGCACAGAAGAACAGTGAGCAGACATACAAATAGTAAGACAGAACACTGAAAATTTTTAATAAGGTACACAGTCCTGAAGCATGCAACCTTAAGACAAGCAGAATAAAACACCGATATCTGACGTAGCTACAGCGTCTAACTCTGTTCTTGCACACACGCCGGCAGAAACCTAACATGTCAGAAAGCATTTTATCAATACACCTGTTTAACAGGCTTCCAAACTTAGTGGTTCAAGCGCATGCACACGTAATTTTCTAAGTGATATTGACAGTCACATTTTCTGTGCGCTGCACTAGCATGCAAACAGCCAAACACTGATGGGACGAAATACACAGAAGCAGCTACGTCAGCAGGATAACATGCAATCAGCAGCTGCTTTATGAGTTAAAACCCCCTGGTCACGGTGAAACCAGAACACAACTGGCAGACTTTTTCTTGATCAACACTAAGCTAAATTTTTGCCAGCACTGCAATCGTTAGGTCTGTTGTACCACTCAGCCAAAGTGGTACTTCATTGCATTAAAAACATTAATATATTTTAATTATTTATATTTAAAATCATTACTTGTATATTGTGGCCACGACTGTAGAGATAAACAAAAATAAATTTAGAGACAGAGAGAGTGAAACACGTTTGAGTCAAAGTGAAGAAAAAGGAGAGATTTTGATTATTTGCCGTTGCATTTAATTTCTAAAAGGGTATTTCCTGACATTTTGTCAAAAGAAATGAAAAGGATTTCAATTTAGATCAACAGATAACTGCCAAACATGGGTAAGGAACTGACACTGACCTGTGGTAATAATTTCAATAGTCCGACCCAAAAGGGACTAAATTAAATAAAAAATGGATCATTTTAAATTTTAAGTTGTATCACTGACAAAATAAATGATCTCCTTTACATCTGGCAGATATCTGTATATTGCTGATGAAAGTAATTGGTATTTAAAGTCTGTCCAGTGTGTCCCTTCCACCATGGCTTACCCCACTAGTTCGTTTTCGGAGCCACTTCTGCTCACAGGAGCACGCAAGTGAGGTGCAAAACAAAATGTGTTTAGTTGGCTAACATTGCAAACATAATGACAGACACAATAACAAGTAAGTCAACGCTCTTTCAGCTAAGTACTTCACATATCCGGATCTAATAAAAAACACATTAGTCTAAATAAGACAGATATAACGACGGATGAGCTGCAATATGAGCTCATTGAGTTGTTATTTGTGTGAAAGGAACTACACCAAAATGCAGAAGCAGAGTGTGAACAACCACATGATTCAATGAACTATAGAATCAGTTATAGATTTGGTGTTGTTTCTACAAGGACACGGTACTAAAAGTCTTAGAATTTCTTTAATGAAACTTCATAAGCTTAAGTTTTGCTGCCATATTCTCTTTTAAAAAGAAAAGGGCTCCTCCTGGGAGCCCTTCAGAGCACATCATACTTGTTCAGCCCTCTTTAAATTATATCAAGCTTAACATTCCTTAACATACTAAACTATGCCTGTGTAAGCAGAGACATAGTCTTTTTGACTTTTAATAATTTCTAGGAGCTTTGCTCACACTTGCTGATAATCAGGTCATCTGTTACCAGTTTAATTAGCATTAGCAGCTGTTGCTAATGGTGCTAATGTAGGATGGACTGTCCATAT
>JAVKLF010000038.1:15514046-15527290 GCA_034783495.1 Millerichthys robustus
GTCATCACTTTTATTATATCTGGGGATTTTCTACTTCTCCCATGCACGATAGTGTCACATTTCTTAGTTAAAATTTGTGAGATGACAACATAACCCTGGCATGTTGTTTTGTTTAGGGCTGCATCTATGACACATGACAGGAACTGCAACTATTATTATTAATGAGTTGATTAAACTCCTCCACACAGCTAACATCCTGTTCACCACATCACCTCCTGTCCAACACTAAAACCATCGGTCCAGGAACAAAAACACACAAATTGTTGTCTTACTGTTGCTATAGGACACATTAACCGCAGGCACCAAACATTTTTACACAAACACGTTTGTTTCAGTTGAAAACTTTAACATAAATTACTTTAAAAGGAACTACTAAGCATGCTAAATCTATATTTAAATCAGGGACTTTATTTGTGATGTTTTCTATTTGGGTTACAACTCAGTAAAGTACAGTAAGATGCAGTAAGTTATGGTTCTCTGTCCACAGAAGGCAGGATTTTCTCAATGTGGATGGGATCAGCGGTTTGTAACAGCAGCGTGTGCTAGGATGTAGACACAGATACAAAACCAAATGCTTTTAGCCACACAAAAAAGTGGCGCAGAAATGAGTACTAAACCACTATGGTACTAAATAAATGTGCATTAAGCTTTTAGTTCAATATGATTTCAATAATTTTGTTTGAGCAACTCAAAGTGCTACTAAGTTTGAGTCCAGTTAGCTGCGGAAAAATTATGAATTTTAAAAAATCATTCATAAGCTTAAGAAACGCAGTGATTGGTTATGCAAAAATATGCAAGTATGTTGGTATGGAGCACCAGCACCTTCAATACCCAAGAAGGGAGAAAGCAGGTAAACAAAATTGGATGGATATTGGTATGTGCAATGCTGTAGATTTATGAGTTTTTCATATCAACTAGTGGACTACAGTATATTTCCATACAGTGGGTTGTAATGGTATTCGCACCTCTTGAACAATGATAACCCTACACAAAATACTCTAGATTACTAAAGTTATAAGCTCAGTACATTCAGTAATCAGTGGTTTTTGTCCTTCTTCAGTATGACCTTTGATAAACTACAAAGTTTGCCCTTTTTTTCTCTAATCATAGTTTTAAGAACCTAAGAGCTAAGAAAAAAAATAACATACAAAGATCAATAAAAGGACATTTCAACAGAGTTGTGTAGACACACAAATAGGATCTGCTATACATCCTCCAATCGTTTTAAGCACAATGAAAACCTTCCTGTCTGAAAACAGTGAGGGATGACCCCTCTGACACTGGATTGTTGATTCCAAAAAAGAAGGGCAAACATCGTGAGCAGTAACTACCCGTCCTCTTTTGGACATTTTCTTATGTAAAGAATAAACAAATGTAGAGCTGATGAATCGTGTTGAATTTTTTTTACAGCGGCAGGTTGTGTTCAGTGCAAAGTGGCACAGGGTAAATAAGCGACCCTTTCATCCCCTTGGCTCATTAAAGACCCTAGATCCATCTCTAATTGGGATGGCCTGACTGCGACCCCTGCACCAGTCTCTCCATCAGTGAATCAATGGCGCTTAAAGCTGTTGCTCCACAGCACAAACCACCGGTTAACCCCACCCCCCACCCCAAATCTGCAGCCAACAGAATAAAGACATTATTGTCTCTAATATGAGTGGAACAGAACGTCGTTTTGTTTCAGCCAAATTATAGCACCGATCCAGGCCCTCAGTGCAGAAACAGTCATGGTGAGATTCATATTAGTTTTCTAGAAGATGAAAGAGATTCTCTTTCTTTACTGTTTGCTGAACTGTTTCTGTCTCCGATTACAGAGATTACATTTCTTTTTTGTAGCTTCACCTTCCTTACAGCTATGTTCATCTGCTTCTTTTGGGTAGGTCTCATCATCCACCTTCCTTCCAGGGGCTTATTTGCATCGACCTTGAGAAGAAAAAAAAGGGTTTTTTTTGCTTGAGACGTAATGATGTGAATCGATAGAAGAGTTTTTTTTAAAACCCCTTAGCAAGCCTGGACTATCTTTGAAGTTCTCTTAAATGAAAGTTTCTTTAAATGAAACCTCTCGGCGCAACTTGAAGATGATAAACAAGCAGCTTTTGTGGGGTGGACATGCTCTGCTTGGGGAAAAGGAGTGAGAGCTGGTTTGTTTAGCGGGTGAAGAGTTTAACACTTCCTTGTTTGTCATTACTTTCCTCCACCAAACGCTCAGCTGTTAATCTGCTTTGATGTGAAGAAGCCGAACAGCAATTCATGTTAAATACGATAATGTAATTAACATTTTTCATATGCAAATGTGTTACAATGTATATTTTTACATTAAAAGGAACATTATAGAAGTCACAAACAACAGCTGAAAATGAGTCCAATTATAAAGCGGGGGAAAAAAAACGTAACATCCAGTAAAGTCAATCAAATCCCACTCAATTTCTTTCTTTCTTGTGGCTAAGCAAGAGCATCTTTTTTTATTAAGTCAGGAAAAAGAAAATGTGTGAAGAGTGATGTTTGTTTTTGTGCTGCTGAGCTACAGTGTGATGAACACATCACAAACAGTCAGGCTCTGGTGTCAGGCTGTCTGAACGGTGACCTCTGTTGTTTTGCAGGTTACTAAGCTAATGAAGTTTTAATAACTTATATCCGGGTGAAGGCCAGAAAGATTTGACGGCCTAAACTTTAAACCATCAGAAGTGATGGCAATGAGACATCATAAATGCACTGTCAGCATTTAGATTCATACGACTTATAACAAAACACAAAATGACGGATATATATCTGTGGTTGTCAAAATTTACAATTTACTCAGGACCCCAAGAACTGAGCCAGAACCCTCCTGAACCCCCCCAGTGTTTCTCACAACCTTCAGACCTAATAAAACCTCCAAGACAGCAGTCTGCTCATTTAATTACCGACCCGCTGTGATGTCATTTCATTATTGTGTTACTTTTATGGCAGCAGCAGTGTGCTAAGATTTTCCTGTCTCAACACAGACACTGATGTCATGCCTGCAACAAAAACTAAAACACAAGATGTTCTGAACAACGCAGCTCTGCTTCAACTGGTTCTGATCCTTAAAACAAAAAAGATTTTTTTTCCTTTTAAAAATTTTTTTCACAGGCTCAATCTCATATCATTGTCCTTTTTAAAATAAAAAATAAGTACTGCTTTCTTTAAATATTAAGGCGTATGGGGTAAAAGCCCAAATTCAACAATAAACTCAAAAGTTGATAAGCATGTTTTTGAGAAATGCTTCAAACTTCTGGTTGTCTAGTTAAATGAACTTCCTGTTTTATTTTAGAAAGCTTGGTGGTGTTTTGCGTCCCCCACACTTCTGGCCCTAATTTTAAAACATTACGCCTGTCTCACATTTAGTTCTTCAAGCACAGGAAATCAGAAAGAGTTTTCAGCAAACGAGGAAACATTGTAACATGGTCATAGTCATCCTAAAGTCTCAACACTGTTCATGCTGCTGTTCTTGGCTAAAATCACTTTATCTGAAGTGGAAATAAACTAAAAATCCTCAACCAATAAAAAGAATTTAGCAACTTCTGACCTCAACCCTTTTCTTCAAAAGGATCAAGGTCAAACCTTTCTGGATCTTCTGTTTTGACCCCCACCAAATAAATAAATAAACCTTAGCTCGATTTCTCCAGGCAAAATGTCTTCAAAAATATACAGTTACCACATATACTCCATATACAAAATCTGCACCACACACTGTGCATGTCTGGAGAGACGCACAAGTATCTGCAGCCTTAATCCAATCTTTTGATCTGAAAGATATGACTCATTTTTTACCATTTATGTTTGTTCTTAATCTAATTGAAATTCAGCACTCTCAGCAAAGTAAAAACTTCCGTTTAATGTTGAGAAGCAATGGTAAGTAGATCTGAAGCTTTCATCCTGAGGGTTTTTTTTAAGCAATCCTCCATCCTCCCACCACATTACCCTCCTACACTTGCATATTTCAACATTTCTCTTTCCTGTACATCGCTGGGTAAACAGTCGATCTTTATAAGCCAGTTTAAATACAGGACAGGTAGAGTTCTGTGGTACCAGGATCTCTCATAAGTCTTGTATAAGAAAATCCTAAACTTTGAAGTTGCATAAGTTTTAGTTACACTGTAAGAAAATATTAGTAGACTTAGACTAGACTTAAATGCCCTCTGGCTGCCTCGGTGTGATATCTGAGGTTAATGAGTTAGAGAGGGGTGCTGGAGCCAATCCACCTGGACACGAGGTAGTAACAGAGCTGAAACAGTTGAAAAGGTAAGCCGGTGCCACAGCTCAACGATGTGATGACGTGACAACATATGAAAGGCTAGTGTTTGACGCCATTTCATGGAACTACTGTATTTAATGAAAGATCCCATTGTGACCAGTGCAGTGAAGTTGCTCTGATAAAGAAAAGGGCATTTACCTGAATTACTTCATTGACCATCAGTACCACTTGCTAAATCTTGTTAAAACGCAGGACCACAACAGCAAGGCTGAGTGAAGCCACCACACGCTGACAGCTGCATGTTGACAGCATTTGCTTCAGGTTGTTGTAGCAAACAGCAGGCCAACACAGAGCAGTGAGGAAATTCTAAAAATTAGAAGCACTTGAATCCTGAGCTGGTAAAATGTCTCACAAAGGTCTTTCACAGAATTCTGTTGACATTTTTATCTGGGTGGTGGACAGGCAGAAGGTATCTCAGAAGAATTTAATCAAAACAGAGATATAATGTGAATTAAAGGTGTTACCTTGAACAGACACAGCTGGAGGTTGAAGAAACCGTTTAACTTGATGTACAAAGATGAGTTGCAGACTGTTCTGAAAGAGTTCTGAAAGATGAAAAGTAGAAGGTCTTTCAGCTCATTTATTTACTTGTTTTAACAAAGTAAACATGGCTGGTAACTCTGGATTTCTTCAGGGTAGTGTCTCATTGGGCTGTGACTGTTGGAGACAAGTCGGTGAGTCCAAATCGTAAGAAAATGGGTGCATTTTCCCCTAAAGTCTCACTGAATTCTGAGTGTTTGAAATCAAATGACCAGCATGCTGACTAGCTGCGTTTCGAAGAGTCTGATTTTATTCCAGGTGTGTCCAGTGCACATAATTGCATTTCCTACTCCTGCTCACATCATATTCAGCAACCACCCACAAGTAACGTGCTGCTCTATGAGCACATTCTGTTGAAAGTTACCATTAGTTAGCTTCTGCAGCTAAAATATTATCCACGAGGGCTTTTTATCAGTACTGTTTTGTGTGATACAGCATGATGTACTCATCAACACCAAAATTCAGTGTGGGTTTGCTCAAAAGAGGCCATGCAGTTCACCAAACAGAAAAAAAACCTAATTTATGAAGAACTCAAAATAATCCCTCAATAAAAAATTACCCACAGACACACCGAGGCACACAGTGCAGCCTCTATTTCATCAGATGTTGGTCCCCAAAAAAATGTATCCTTCAGAAGTGTTGCTATTCTCGTTAACCACATGGCCTCAAATATTTTCTGATTTAAAAACGTAGGAGGGAAAGGAAACATTTGGGTGTTGGTCATGCAGCAACATCAAGGATCCTCATCGACCTGCGAGATAAGTGATGACAAACTATCATTTTTACTAAGAACAAGTTTGTGGAATAACATTAAACTAACAGCATCTTCAACATTTTCTCTTTTTTTGGTTGCAAATGGTTAATCAAGGATTACTGTAACATTTAAACCTAAATTTTTTGGCTTGAAATTTGTCTGACTGTCATGAGAAGAATGTGACAAAACACAAAACTATAAAACTATTTCACATTTAAACTATCACATTTGGGGCCAGATACAATGGTAACAAAGGCCAGATTTTGCCTGCGGGCCTTAAGTTTGAAACGCAGTGTAGAGAATAAATACCCTGCAGACAAAGCAGAGATATATTAGCTGAGTAGAAGCCTAAAGATGAAGGAGTTCTTCCATCCCATACGCTCTTCCTGGTCCGTCGTAACCGTGACCTGATTACCTGTCCCCTGAATGCTGTAATCACTAAAACCAGCAGACAGGCGATGCTGAGCGGCTGACAGGGAGGATAATTGAAGCTGATGCTACATGCTCCCAGCGTCGCTAATAAAATATGAAAGCAAAGAGAGGGAAGAGGTAGAAGTGTGAAGGATGCACGAATGAGCTGCAAGATATTTTATGCAAAATAAACATCTACTTTTTACTTTGATATATATGACTGTGGAGGAAATTTTAAAATTTATTAAATGGGTTTTATTTTCAGACAAATAAGAGTTTCTTCCATTTCAAAAAGATATACAGTTTTAATACCATTTCTTGAAGAGCCAAGTATTAAAGATTTTAATAAAAATCATACATCATCTGTTAAAAGTGTACATGAAAATGACTCTCAGCTAAAACACCAAACTGTAGTGATTGCTGATGCTGATTGGCTGTGGCGGCCATCTTAAATGGTTTTCTAAAATGCTTTAAGATGTGCAGTAGTTGCAACATTAGACATTATTTGATAAACATTTACTTTGACCAAGGATTCTAAAAATAATTGTTGGCTTTGTAGATTTGTGAGAAAATAAAACAATATATTGTCACATGGACGGCGCCATATCCTTTACGCTGTAGAGTATATTGGGTAAATAATAACGTTTACTAGGTCCTCAGCCCCACCAACCCCCCCTTGGTGGCACCCCTGTTAATGATGTACTGATTGATTAGCTGTGAAGGTTTCATCAATCCATCCAATGAAAGAAACATGTTTCCTGATATTTCTTGTTTGGAATTTTTTCTACAACACAAAGACTCAAAAACGCTTATAAGGACCATAAACTAAAATATATGAAAATTCAGGGTGTCCTGATGATAAATGAATACATTTTGACAATTATTTTTTTTACAATTAGTGTACATGGACTGTTCAAATTACACGTCTTCAAGAAACACTCAGGTAGTCATTTAGAACAGATTGAGGAAAGCATAAAACTTTTTACTTTCCAAAGAGAAAACCATCTGATAAAACGTTAGTTAGTAAAGTTGATTTTGTTTTGAAGTTTGAAAAAGAAAAATCAATAATTGTCCTGCGCTGACAGTGTTAAAAACAGAGTTTGCAGATGTGCCGAAAAACAGTTTGTAGAAAAACATTTAAAGCAGGATGAAGGTCCCTCCCTTGTCCAACTCAGCGGTCCGTACAGTCGGTAAAGACTCTGTCTCACATAAACAAAACGGGTTTTCTTCCACTTACCCCGCCGCCTTTCACAGACCCATAAAGGACGAGCTTCGTCAAAGAGTCTCCAGATGAGAAACAGCGACAGAACATCGTCCGCTGCTTTTAGAAAGCTGACAAACTCCAGACAGCGGCTTTAGCTCCGCCCACCTGCTGCGTGTGCGTCTGCGCGCGCGACGGGGTCCAGTATACAGGGTGTACCGAGCGACGTACAACACCTACCCGGACGTAGGACTATAGTCTACTAATTATACCCGTCTATTTAAATTGTGCCGAAGTAAAAAAAATAAAATACATTCAATTATTTATTAATACAAGTTATTTACGTAAATGACTCTGGTTGCCAATTTCCAATTTATGCGAAGAATTTACATTAAAAATGAAAACATGCTGAGGAGGATGGAGAAAGATGACCCTGAAGAGGACAGCCGAAAGTAGGCGATTAAATTAAATAATTGAGACAAGACTTTTTATTACAGCTTGTGAGTTGGCTTTATCTTATCCCAGCCTGATAACTGATTCTTTCATATTTTATTTAGCCTTAAGCAGGAGAAAGGAAACTTGTGACTGTGAGGTGAGGTCACTGGGTAAACTTTAAAAGCAGCTAAATTTTTCTTAAAGGAGGTCAGACCGTTCTGATATTTATAGCCTATATTTTTTGCTTATTTTTCAACAAAAATAATGACGTTTCATTTGGGTCCTGAAGAGAAATATTTTATGTTGCATATTAACAGAATGGCTGTTTTGACTAAATTGACATGTCAGTTTTTTCTTATTGCTCTGTCATTTACTGTCCATTAACTCTGCAGAGATGCAAAGATCACATTTTGCTCAGCAGTTCAAGTCTCATCCCAGTGTTTGTTGTTAGAGGGAACAAAGAGAAGTCTGTAACAAACAATCACTTTTTTTTTTTACCAAAATACACAGGGATCTGTAAGCAGGATATTTTCCCTGGATGCAGTTCAGAAGGAAATCCTATCAAGAAGGGAGACAGCAGTGGAGGAAATAAAACAATTTTTGTGCTCTGATAGCACAGAACTTCAAGCCACGGGGCTATTTTAAAAAAAAAATATCTGCCAGGTGACTTGGGTCCTGTGCTATCTTCCAAGCCCATCTCATGATTCTGGCACTGTACAGATCCTTCAACAGCTCTTGGTGTTTTGCAGTCAGTTAACTGCCCAGCTTGATAATGACCAAGTGGATGTGTAGTGTGCACAGTGGAGCCTGAAAGGTGGAGGTCAATACGCACTCTGTTTAATTAGCACAAACTGATTTATTAAAGGACCCCAGTCTATTATGTCTTACATATTATGCACATAAAAAGTTTGTCAATACAATATAGTGTTGAAAATCTAAATAGATCAAATAGAGAAAGTTAAAAATTCTAGTCCAGCACTGCAGAGAGATGTGCTCATGTTGAATAAACTTTATTGAAAGACTTTATTTCCAAAATATAAATAGCGTAAAATACAAAACATGGGAATTTAGCACAAATGAAAATTTTATATACACACATCATAAAATCCAAAATGATGGACAAACTGCTCCACTGTAAGACTCCTGATGCATCATTGTGATTTAACATAAAATTTGGTGCTTCTGATCACATATTTGTAAGGTTCTTTTAAAAAAAAACACAACTTCAGCAAACTTTTTTGTCAACCTGAACCTTAAACAATCTAAAGTTTATGAACTTTTCTAGCATTAGGCACCCCCTCAATCAGTTTCTTAACTGATTTACTGAAGTTGAATGGGTTAGTTGGTGAAAACCATTGTTAGACATTAATTAACAATGACTTTACAACACAACATAAAAAGGAGTGCATTCATAAAAGCCAACAAAAACAACAACATGCATCTAAAGTTTATTACTTTGTCTCTGTAGCAACATATGTGGAGACTCAGTAAGCATGACATGGGATTAAATTTAAATGTGATCATTTTTGCAACATGATGTAATAGTTATTTCAAAATGTACTTCCCATGTCATGTGTAATTATGCAAAATATTCAATCTTTAAATGTAACTGTCTGGAAAGTGACAGAAAATAAATAATTTTTAAAAACATATATTACAGATCACATCCACTCAGATAACATAAACTTAAAAGATCATTCTTTTTTTTAGTACACTTTTGGTATAAATACACAGGTCTTTACAGAGTCTGCAAAAAAGAAAACTTGTTTTTTGTTTCCTGTATCAATAACAAATCCAGTTCTAACACATTGTCTCTTATCGTTACAGTACTGATTAATGTACAGCTGCGTCACAGTTATTACTGCATGGAGGGAAACCGTGTTAATCTGCAAGATTTATGTGTTTACAGTGTTAGCAGCAGTGAGGAGTGAGGAGAACAGAGAGTCTGGTCTTTGCTTCAGCACATCTGGAGGGTCCAGTTCTGCCGCCTGGTGGACAGAGTGCTCAGTGAGTCCGGACAAAAACATAAAACACAAAAAAATCTGTCTGTGTCATCTCAGTTTGTTACCTTTCCTTTGTCCATGACCAGAATTCGATCCGAGTGCATCACAGTGTTGATCCGATGTGCGATGGTGAGCATGGTGCAATCCTGGAACGACTCCTTGATGGTGTTCTGGATCAGAGCGTCCGTCTCCGCATCAATGGAGGCTGTGGCCTCGTCCAGGAGGATGATCTGTCAGACAAAAGATGGAAGTTTTTTTAAAGCTAAAGCGGAACCTGATTTCAAACACTTTCGTCTTGATTTGTGCACGTATTTAAAATTATGTGTATGAAGGCAAATTATTAAAAACAGCCCATAAAAAAGTAAACACCTTGGAGTTACGGAGAAGGGCCCGAGCCATACACATGAGTTGTCTCTCGCCTACAGAGAAGTTTTCTCCATTTTCCAACACTTCAGCCTGAAGCTTGCCCTCCAGCTTGGAGATCTGAGTAATAAAAATCAGATTAACACCAAACATTTTACCTCAACAGTACCTTTTACACACAGCATATACAGATTTTTGTCACGGCACGGGAAATGTTCTGACTGTAGGATTGGGGTCAGATTCATAATGTCGTTCTTTCTAAAATGCTTTAAGATGTGCAATAGTGCAATAACTACAAAAACTGTGTCCATTGTTTTCATTCTGTTGGACCGAGACTTCTTTTGCTGTTGTGCTTTGCTGATGGAAAAATCAAATATGAACTCTTGAACGTGTAAAAATCTGTAATCTTCATGCCCTGATAACTTACTGAGTCCTTCATGTAGGTCTTCTGCAGGACTGCCCAGATCTCCTCATCAGTGTAGTTGTCAAAGGGGTCCAGGTTGTACCTGTGGAGGTGCACACAGATAGTTAGCGTGTGACTGATCCCCAGCAGTGAGATCGGAGTCTGCCTGTCAGTGAGGTTAGCTACTGTTACCTGATTGTGCCCGTGAACAGCACCGGCTCCTGGGGGATGATGGACAGTTTGCTGCGCAGATCCTGCAGGCCGATGGCCATGATGTCCACTCCGTCGACAAGGATGGTTCCTGCTGCTGGCTCCACCAGTCTGAACAGAGCCACACCTAAAGAGGATTTCCCTGCAGACAGCGAGCACAAAGAGCGGGCTGAAACCTACACTGGCATTATCGTTAATGTACATGAGAGACGTGCAAAACTGGTTCTGGGTCCAGGTTTCTGAATAAACTAATAAATAGTGTTTTAATCAACTTTTCAAAACACTGCCAAATGAATAAACAGCGATTTGATCTGATTTGATTACATAATAAACTTTGGACAGTCATGTTGGGGACATCAAAAAAACAAAAAACATTTATGTGACATTTTCTTTTCTATGATATTGGGACTTACAAAAGATGAACATGTCAAACAATCTTTATTTGAACTACCCAGGGTAAATGAAAGAACAATTTATTTTGTTCCAAAAAGGAGCTCTATAGACATCCAGTATTTTGGGAAATTTTGTTTTTGACTCAATCATTTCAAAAACAAAATTAGAAAAGCATATTTTATTCTGGATGACTTACCGGATCCGGTCCGTCCCACAATGCCAACTTTTTCTCCAGCTTGAATGAGGAAATCGAGCCCGTTCAACACAATGGGTGTGTTGTCTCTGTACCTCATCTTGTAGTCCTGGAAGGCAATGGCTCCATCTTTGGGCCAGCCATCTGGAATTTGAGCCTCCTTTATGTGCCTGGGAGCCTCAGGCTTGCAGCTCTGTCAAAAAAATAAGTAAATAAATCTTTAGAGCAGACATCAGAATATGATTGACCAGCAGCTTAAACAGCACAAGACTCATGAACTGAAGGCAGGAGGCATCTGACCGTGATGTATTCCAACAGTCGTTCCACTGAATTGAACCGCGCCTCCACTTCTGTTGACTGTCTCACTACGTACTGGAGCAGGCCTGTCAACTGGAGCGAACGCAAAACTCAGTGAATGGACACATTGTTTGAAATTCAATTAAAAAAACAGGCACTGGTTTGGTGTCCAGATTTACCTGAATGGTATAAGACATTGCTAGGCCTTTCAGGGCTGGATTGATGAGATCGTTACTGCTGAGAACCACGAACAGAGACACCATCAGCGTCATGGTGGCGGCCATGAAGTCCAGCCAGAACGAGAGCCAGCGAGTGCCAGAGTGGAACAGTAAGTAGTGGTTGGAGTTGATGTCGTTCAGGGTCTTGAAACTGCAGTTTGAGAACGGACAGGAGGGAGATTCTTAACGTTTCACTTTAACCAAACAAAGCCTTGTTTATAATGTAGACCAGTATCAGGAACACCATCAGTGAGACTTCACCTCCTGCACTGGATGAACCTAAAGTATCTCACAGTTTGATGTGGTTGTCTCGAATGTTGTAGGCGTGGATGGTGCTGAGGCCCTGCACGGTAGAGGTGGTGAGAGAGATGCAGGGAGAGCGGCTGATGTTCTCCATCTTCTTCATCTGACGTATGCTTCTTTGAAACACGCTGGAGAGAGAGTCGCAACCAGCATTAAAAGACAACATTTTCTTCATTGCACAACACTCTCGTTTTGACCTTTGAGACCGCAAACTCACAAAAGAATGAGCGCGAACAAGACTCCCATGAGCACCACAGCCACCAGCATCAGGGGAAAGACGGAGGCGATGATGATGATGGTGAAGGTAACGAGGAGAGAGAACTGCAAGAAAGGGTCCATGTGGAGGGGAAGCACAGAGTCCACCTCCTCCTGATCTTTAGAGAAGCGGTTCAGAATGCGTCCTGTTGGTGTTGTGTCAAAGAAACTCATTGGGCTGGCAAAGATCTGTCAAATCCCAGTGGACTCATCAGTGTCAGCTGTTAAAAAGGGAATGCTTGATATTTGGTTCTGAGTTCAGATCGTACCTTCTTGAACATGCGGTCATGGAGTTTGCAGGAGGCTCTCAGTGTGACATGAGTGTAAAAGAAGCATTTAATCACAGCCAGTAGCACCGTGACGAGGACCATCACTCCATAAACGGTTTGGTAGTAGGACAGGCGTGGATTTTGAGAGACGTCGTTGTTTGAAGTGGCGTTTTCTGATATAGAAGACTACAAAGAGAAAATATGAGATCTTTAACACATCAGACATCCATTCACAGACTGTTATACAGCAAAAAGCAACGTATTGCAACTATCTCCTAACAGTAAGAATTGTGAGCAACATTTCTTTTCATAATTCGTGACTCCAAAATTATTCCAGAAACATGTGCTTTGTGTTTAAATCTTAGCTTAGATACGACATTGATCACATTACCAACCCAAGATACCCTCAACATGGTGGTATCCATATGTGATCACTGCAGATCACCAATAAATTTCCATATGGCCAAAGCCACGTAATGAAGGATTACAATGACTGATTAGGCCTAAGTGTATTGTGACATCATTATTACAAATCTTCTCCATTTTGTACATCATCATCATCACTGTGCTTTTTAAACCATTGCTAAACTCAAGCTGTGTATCATGTTTCGTTAAATGATCTCATCTTGATTTAAACGACAGCATCGTCCGCATAAAATGAATATCTGTACAACTTTCTCCACATTCTTCTTTACACAGACAAAAAACAAACAAACATAT
>JAVKLF010000038.1:15567318-15583001 GCA_034783495.1 Millerichthys robustus
ATTATAACAAAATACTACATTCTTTATCAATGAGACAGCAAGGAAGTTGTTTAAAATCCATCATCAAAACTCATTTTGATCCCTTCTGTGAAAAGATATTTCAGAGATCAGAGTTATTATGGTTATCATCAGGATAAATAAGATCAGTTTGTTCATTTTAAAGGTAATTGACTTTAAAACGAAGTCCCTGCCTGCTGCTCTGAACCTGAGCTGCCGTATTCTTTTCTTTTGTTTTGTCTGATGCCACCAGAGTTCCTGAGAGGAACAGCACTCCTTCTCCTCCTCCGCCTCCTGTCTTCAGGGCGTTAACACTTCTCCAGTTTCTGTGTGAGTTGGAGTCAAGCCCATTCTTGTCAACATGACCACCGGCCTCCAGCCTGACCTCTTCAAGTCAGCTTGTCAGAGTCTGCTCAGCCGCCAGGCAATGAATGGAAGCTCTCCAGAAACCAATTTTAAACCTAACCAAGACAAAAGCTGAATTCATCTGCATGTCTCCTCCACATTCAAAGAAACTGCCTCCCCAAGCAAAAACACATAAGAGAAGAAGAGTACATAAACCTGACGTGCCAGTTTGTTGACTCAGGAGGAATAATTTTAAATAAGAATAAGGCATCTACAGGAAATAAAAGCTGTATTATCACCCAGTGTCTGATATTTTGTGTTTATTTAAATAAAGATTTAGGTCTGTGAAACTAATGCATGGGTTCCTATTTGTTTTGGAAGACCTTGAAACAATCCTGTCTGATGTATCACAAGAGGGAGGTGTGAAAACTCTGTGACAGACTGGAAATACAACTCACAGCAGCTTGTTGAGTCTAGATGTGGTGAATCAAGAATTCACAAACTAAGTTTTCAAGGTCGCAAACAATCGCAACTGAAGAGGAGGAAGTAGACTCTAAGGATACAATCAGCAGATTAGGAACTGAGGAAAAATATCTTAAAACAGAATCTCTAGTACTGTAGACCACTGACTTTATTATGAATAGAAGAGCTGTAAAAAAAATTATGCACTATTTTCCCCCTATAAATCTCATGTGCACAAATGCTTTTAGAAACCTACTTGAATTATTGAAGCCTTTGATAAAAACACAACAATATACACATGGAAAAATTGATCTCAAGCTAAATCTAGAGTACATCATGCAGAACATTTAATCTGATATACAGCAACAAAAATCTGTAGTATACCACAGCTAACTCTGAATAAAGATGGTGCAACATCTTCCTCAGTTTACCAGCCTCAAATCGACACAGCCAATCAAGTCTTTATATTAAAAAGACGTTCTGGTTTGTCAAAAAGATGATCAACGCAGCTGCAAATAAGAAACACATTCCGGCATGAGAGAGTGGTCTCATGTAACTAATTGTTTTAGTTGTTCAAATACATTTGTGTTTTTTACATCAGAACAGTTTTGTATCTTGTTGAGTGAAGCTTGCAACAATGAAAATCCTGTTTACACAAACTCTTCTGGTCTTCCTTACCTTCGATTCTACAGGCAGGTCACGGACACATTCTGACACCTCTAAGTGTTTCCGTCTGTCCAGAGTTTGATAGACATGTTCCTCTCCATCCTCCCGATTGTCCACGTCCTCTTCCCTGTCTTCAAGCTCCCCCTCTGAGTGCTCGGGGGATGACAGGTGTGAACGGCTGGCCAGGTCCTCTGACCATCTGTCTCTGAGGACAGAAGAATGTTGCAGTGGAGGAAGTTAGCTGCATCTCAGAAGACAGCAGGAAGTGCCACCTGATTAGGTTTGACCTTTTATTTAAAAGCAGATATTGTTAACCAGCTACAGTGCAGAGGTGGATCACACTATTAATGGCACTGCAATGTTCACCTGTTTTAGAAAGTTATGACAGAAACAGTAACCTATCAGGCAGAACTTAACAATTAATATTTACATCTGTTATTCTATACATAAGAAATCTAAAAAGAAATTTAAAATCTTTAAAATATGATCAGAAGAGTCATTACTAAATTTGTTTCAATTTCAAGGTAAATAAATCATTAAAGACATGCACCAGATTTTGTTAACAGCTTTCAAGGTTTCTGCTTTAAGGCAGAACAAAGTAGCAGAATTTAATTTTAAGCCAATAAAAGCTATGTTTCTGTCCAAAACAGGCTCGTGGGTATGGTGTAGCGTATGCACGATGGGGGTGGCTACCTGGCGTAAAGTGCAGAGCTGAAGTTTGGCTCAGGTGTAAAGGTTTCTGACTGTTCGGTCTCAGAGAAGGACCTGGGTCGAGCAGGAGGGATGGCCCACGTCTGTCCAGTGAGTGATGAAGAGAAAATGGCTGCTGCTAAGGCTGATCTGTAAATGTGTGCACACACTTTGAGTGAGAGAAACGCATGAATACGTTACATTTATCATGTTAAAACGTGAACACAATAAGTTGATCATTCTCTGCCAAATTTATTCTGTGCTGCATTAGCAGGATGAGTCCACAACAACTTTTCGGGGATCATTGTAACCACACTCATCAATAAAAACTAAGAAGTTAGAGTATGCTGGAGGAGATGAAGGTGGGGGTATTGGGTACCACCTGGGTCTCTCGGGTGAGGGATGGGGGCTTCGCGGGGGAGGGGTACGAGGTACGGCCGCTTTAGGAGCGATGGAGGCAGCTGGGATCAAACCAGGAGCTATATGTTTCTAAAAATAGGACAGAGAGAAGGAAGGAGTTTTTTACAGAGCAATACGCACACACGTTCAAAGGGTTAAAGAAGCTACAAGTAGATGAGACCTGCAATGAGACAAAATTAAGTATTCAAACGAGCTGCGGTCATTTAATTTTAAACACCTTTTGCAGAGTTAGCAGGAAACCATCAGTTAATTTATTAACTGTACCAAATCTTCAATTTTAACTTAATACTCTTCAAAGTTAAAATAATCATTGATGCTAGCTTACGGGATACTAAAACTCTGAAGAAATAAAAAGAACATTAACACAAGTCTTACGAAGTCCTTGTCCTTCTCCCGTCTGAAGCTAAATTTTTTTAACATGGTGAAAACGTCTCAACTCGTCGTAGCACGCTGAAGTTGACGTAAAGTTTCGTTTAAGCAAACAGCTCGACTTTCCTACCATTGCTGGACAAACTACAATTAGAAATGCCAAAATGCATCCTAATATTGTTGTAATATTATTTTTTATCTCTTTTCAGTATGCTTATCAGCAACAGCTTACGGGAGGCAAGCTAACTAAATCTGTTCTTGTTTCTAGACGCTAGACCACATTAGGTCACTGTAATACAAAAGCAGTGTTAATTGGCTGGTTTTAAGAAGCCGAACCAATCAAAGGCCGTTTTACTTTCCCTAGCAACGACGTCGTTACGTGACAAAAGCTTGTCCGGCAGGGGGCGTTTGCATCCCATCTATTAAAACCAAATCACTTACTCAACTAAAGTGAAACTTTAAAAAATATATATTTTAATCACTTCGAAAAAACATAAGGTCTAAATCTAGAACTTAATTTTAATGCGATTTGTTTTGTTTTTTTATTCAAACGAATTGTAGTCACGTGTTTCTGTTCAGTCTGTGCGATGAATTAAGATGTCAGATGGTACCAGTCAGACTGTGGAAACAGCTGAAAACACCACCTTCAACTTGCTGTGTTGATTCAACGTAGGGCCTTCATTCCAGACATTTCCTACCGGTTTGACGTTTTTAAACCCACACAGACAAAACCGTGCAAATGTTAAAAGAAGAAAAAAAAAATAATCTCACCACCTTTGTTTATTCTATTTTATTCATGTGTACATAAACGACAAAAAATTCTAACAACAATGTGGCACAAAGGGCAGAAAAAGGCCAGTCTGAAAAATTTATGGTTAAAGTAACCAAAACCCTTTCGGTGCACACAGAGGCATTTAGAAACGGGCACTGTGGCGTGAACAAAAGGTACTGTGTGTATCCTCTGTACTAGTACACACATATTTAGCACAACATGAAGCGACCAACACACAAAAACAGCTTGACATTTTTTTCCTGGTGATTTAAGACAAATGGCACATAAAACACATGATCTAAATAAAGACAGCAAAGAATGTAGCATTTTCTCAGTGTAACTTTCAAAACATTTACAATTTTAGAACATTTCATGTGTTTACCAAAGAAAAGAAAATACATTCCTCCAAAACACAGACAAGACCACCGTCTAACAATTTCTACCTCAAACTAGCAATAAATCTAAACCTTACAAGTATATAATTGTGTTATTATTACATAAATAATTTGATTATCAAATGTACACAAGTATCTACCTTGTAGATAATAAAAGTTAGACGCTGCAAAGCATCAGGAAAATGTGAGAAGTGTCCGACATTAAGACAAATAGAAACAGAGCAGTGGGTTTTGATCAAAGTGGAGCATGAAGCTCATCAGTGTGCCCACATTCTTCCCTTCTAGTGTAAAATGAGCTTGACTACATTGTGATGCACATTAACAGCAAATACAACAAACGAACTAGGTGGGTAACAGAAGTCAGAAAGGTACATGGCAACACGTGGGGCCTTGGCAAGGATCGGGCAATAACACAAAACACAAATATTCCCATTTATGCTGTGTCCAAGACGTGGCACAGCAATACAACATTGATCCTCAAAGGCTGGCTGACAAAAACACAACAACCACTCACAAACAAGGTATATACATGTGATTTAGCAGCTTATAGGATATTGCAATCTACAACTTTTCCTAGAAAAAATAAAGTTTACAGCACAGTTTGTTTTTCCCTCAATCACTCTTTAGTATTTTTAAGAGTTTTTTTTAATGGTAAATATTTATTTAGAAACTACATGACTTTCTAACCCCAGCAACAAACATTGTGACTGTGACAGAATCCTTCATTTTTTCAGTATAACAGATACGCACAGGAAACAGTGACACTAGTTACACCAACTTCTTACAATGCACTAAAATCACCAGCACTGAGTGTTCTTAAGCTTGTTCTTCTTCTCTTAATTTCACAGGAATGTTGTAAAAACCCAACACATACTGAGACGTGTGGCTGATGACTGTAAAATGATTACTTATATTTTCATCCTTATTTTGCAGTTGTACTGTGCTGTACACATACTGGAACGATGAAGGATTTTTAGCTTCTTTCTTGACGTTAAGTTCAGCTTTCCTAAGCAACAGAACTGTCCTTCTGTGGTGCCCGTGTGACAGAACAGGCACCCATGTGCTTGGTCCAGTGTCTTCTTTTTTAATAGCAGCTGGTGACAGTTTTGATGACATACAAGCTACAGTATATAGAGTACTGTTGATCTTTAAACACCAACACTGTACTACAGCAGGTCCAGTATGGGTACAGCCAAGTACTGTACACAGATTATACATACACTCCATATCATCTGCAGACAGTAGGGAGGCTGCCGTCAGCTCAGTGGTTGTTGCTGCTGTTGTTGTAGGAGCTGGAGCTGGGGAAGGTGGGAATGGGTTTGTTCCAGGGCAGAGTACCAGACTGGTCTACTGTGGGCAGGCTCAGGGTGCTGGCACTCTTATTCTTGTTCTTCAGGCCCCAGCTCAGAAACGACGACTTCTTGGTTACTTTGCGGGATTTCGGATTCTTTTCATCATCATTATAAGCCAGGCAAATCATGGAGTAGGTTTTAGGCAAGTTTCCAGAAAAGGTGGCACTCTTTGTTGGCTGTACGGAGACACAAAATGTTTATATTAGTTTTGCTTTACTTCATTCAGCAACTAATCTAAACATTTAACAATATATCACTTTTTAATCACCAGCACATAGAGCTGCATATAACAAAGTCTATGTTTATCTCAGGAAATAGTATATGTTATTATTAAACATCCTTTTCTTTCTGAAATAGAATAGTGTCCTGTAACTTTTGACTATAGTTTTATTTACTTGTTTTTAATAGTTTAATTAAAATGAAGTATTCTAAAACAAACATTTTGGACAGAAGGGAGGCAGAACATACCATTGAAGGGCTGCTTTCCATTAGGCTCACCACCTGGATTTCGATCCCATTTTCATCGACATCCTTCAGAAGTTGTAACATTTCACCCACCCCCACCCATTTGCAGTCCTTTTTACCCACAGCAACAATATAGTCACCCTCTCTTAGACCATCAGCCTATAAAAGAGAAAGTGACAGAAGGTGTGTAAGAGGAAAAAAAGGCCTGACACCAAATTAGACAGCATGTATTATTTTAAATGAATAATTGTTGCATTTATGTTTTACTGTAGGAGTAGCGACAATCAGAACTGAGGTTTAGTAAAAACAGTATTTTTAAAGAAAAACAAACACTAGCAGTGTGTGCACCAGAACAATATTTCTGAAAATGTTACAGACAGGATTTCGGCTACTTTTGTCTGGGAAATCAAATCTTTATTTAGCTAAGCAGGTCAATAATCTCTGGGAGAAAAAAAAACTACTCTGTTCTAAATAAAAATTCTGTCAAACACAGATTTACAAGGTTACAAAAGGTTTGGCCTAGTTAGCCTTGTGCAATCCGTTTCTTTGCACAACATGTAAGGCCTGATAAGAGTCTGCTTTTCGTACATTTCAGTGAGCTATCAGGCTACAAAGGACTAGAGAATGTTCCTAATTTCATTAAGTAGCCAGAGAAACAGAGGACGGGGGAATAATTCGGATTCTGTTTAGCTTCAAGTGATTTTCTTAATGCAAACAAAAACAACATTATGTCTTTTGTTTTTACGGTCTACAAGCCACTTCCTGCTACTTACATTTTTCCAGAAAGTTAACTTTTGTCAACGTTAGAAACTGATTTTTGTTTCAATTTGACCAAAAAATGTATTGCCACTGAGCTGGAGCTTTGGAACCCTTTTGTTTGTTTTAATACTTTTAACAATATATGTAAATATCTCCTCTGGTTCAGTACAAACTGCCCCATGCATGTGATGGTATAAAGAAAAATAAATTAGGTCTGCTTAAACTATTTAGTATTTTAAATCACAAAATTATTTGTGGAACCAGTAAAATCTAATTGATAAATAATGTTGTGCAAGACAACTGAATAACATTCCTAACTATACCACCCCGACATAAGAAAACCAAACCTTTCACCAAATCTGTGATAATCCTCCTCAGTGAAGTCAAAGGTAAACATTGCAGCTTTACTTACTGCAGCAGGACAGAGAGGGTCCAGAGAGACCACCTGGACAGGCGAGTCTCCTTTCAGAGTAAAACCTTCATCTCGATCCAATGGATAAATCCGTACCGTCCTCGGGGGTGTCCACTTCTGTTTGGCTGAGAAGATTGACAGAGGGCCCTGAGTGGACACACGGTGGAGAAACTTGAGGTAATGTGTTCGGTTGGATTTTAGTCTTTGATTGGGGTAAAAACTTTGTATATTTGCACTAAAATGTGATCTGTTCTTCGTGGAGCATATTAGCCCCAAGATTAGCACATCAACCTTCACTTATTACAGATTCTGAGAGGGAGACGCTACAATTCGACTATTCGTTATTTAAAAAAATAGTTCAAACAAAGGTGAAGTCTGATGTTAGAAAATACAAAGGTGTCATTTCATAAAGAATGTTCTGTTCATGTGTTATGAACTGTTTGTATGTTCCTTTATAATTAATGAGTGCTGAAACATTACATTGGGCTCACGTAGTGTTTACACTTGATGATAAAAACCACCATTAAATCACAACTTTTTTTTTTTTTTTTAACCCAAACACTATTCCTGTCGGTCCTGATTTATGTCCCACTGTGCTGAATGGGTTAAATTAAAGTGTTCTTCTCCTCTTCATCTCTTAAGAGACGACAATTCTGTGTCTTCTACAGGTAATGAGGAACAGGGTGGAGTTTTATGACAGGAACTTATGAGGTACTTATTCTCAGAGGTTTTACTCCCTGCTGCCTGAAAAGCACTTCTGTTTTTTGTTAGAGTAATTGTAAATAATTAAGTAATACTCGAAAGGTAAGGTCTCTGAAACAAATTATTCCAGTTTCGGTAGTGAAAGACGCCGTTTCATCCCCTTACCACCATTATAAAATGAACAGTTTCATTACTCAAGGATTTAGCTCGTCCCACATCTGAACATGATGTCCTTTGAGAATACAATCCAGAGAACAGACTGTATGTTTGCAATGTTAACCACAAATCCCCAGCACAATTAAAATAATATTACTGATTATTATCCCACAATAGCAGTGCTGAAGTGTAAGAAGCTGCACTCCTCCCACTGCCCTACACTGTGTCCCACAATGACCTAATTATAGCTGCAACCAGGATCTGCCCGCCTCGGTCCAGTGTTAGTGTTAGTTTTTTTTATTGATCTTTTTGCTTTTAATGAAAGTCCAAAAGGCTCTGGAAATGAGAAGACTTTGTGCTTTATTTTCAAATTGTTCCAAAGCTTTCAGGAGGTTCATCCTTGGTTGGTTTTATTCAGAAGTGAGTTCTTTTTAGGTTTTGAATTACAAGAGCACCCTCAATGCTAAAAACCCAAATCCAGAGCTGTTTTACGTCACTTCATGAAAAAAAAACCAACCACCACATTAAAAAAAAACAGCAATGTGAGTGGAAAGGTATTAGTAACCCACATACCAGCCTCTGGAAAAAGTCGATGACTTTCACCTTTGTTGCTGTGGGAACCTCCATTTCTGCTCGGTACTCCGTTTTAGCTAAAAAAAAAAAAAAAGAAAGAAAAAGATAAAAAAGGACAATGCTGTTGCGGTTTACCGTCACCACCACATTTTGCTTGCAGAGAGATGAGATGGGAGTTCACAGTGTAAAAATTACGTCATGAAGTTTGAGATCACTGCTCACAGATCACAGCTAATATAACTGCAGCAGATGAGGAAGCTTTTTATCTGCAGTTTCCTGAGGATTTAACCTGCTACTTCAACACAATGGTTTGCCGTGGTGACTCTAAGGCCATTGTTGACTTTTTAAGTTGAACAGAGAACTCTTTTCTTCTACAACAAAGCATCAAATTAACCCAACACTTCTTCAAATCTCAGTATCCTGTGTTAAATTAAACAGGGTATTAGCTTCTGTTACAAACACAAAAGACTTACGAGTGATGTCTGGGGCTTCCATGTAGTCAGTGAACTCTTCCTCATTTTCATAGTCGCTGTACTTTTCAAGTGACAGGTGGTGGCTGGCTTCTAAAATGTCCTTCAGGGACTCCATCTTGTTCAAGTGTTCACACAGACCGTAAATTCTCAGAGCCTCCTCGTGACCCGAGATGGCATGGCGTATATGAGCTTTACCTGGAAGAGCAGAAAGAAAGAAAGAAAAAAAAAAATCACCACAGGTTTAAATAATGCATGAAGAAAGTAGTAGAGGCCAAGTGGAAATCGTGACTCAGGGGACCATCGTGAAGGCTCAAAACTATGGCAACGGGAGTCTCTTGTGTTGTCTTTGTTTTCCGGTACGGTGCTTATCTTACCGAAGCGTTCACGTTCTTCTTTGTTCTTCAGGATTTCGACAGGCGAGCAGTCCTCAGGGAGCTGATCATATACCTGTGATAACGTCTTCTCCTGCTGGTCCTCATCATCATTGGGACCCACTAAACACACACACATACACACAAAGTAAAATTGACTATGTTGCTGTGCATTTGAAACTTTATTTAACTGACTCAGATATGACGAAATGTACTTTACTCTAAAACCTGATTCGAGGTGAGGGTTTATAATTTATGTTCCTAGCTTGGCCATCTGCTGTGAAATAAACTTTAAATTATGCACTAAAACCTTTTAAGAAAAGGTTTTCTCAGGTCAGAATGTGATGAATATTTGAGAGAATTTTAAGATTGTAGGAGTGGGTTTTTTATGCACAAACTCATTCACAGACCAACCATCTCAACACGTATGCTTCCTTTTATTCTTGTAACCAATTTTCTGCAGCCCCTAATTTACCGGATTAGAAAGCTCAAATTTCCTCATCAGAACTTTATTTCCGCTTTGATCATGCAGTTTGCCTCACACAGGCAGTACAGGCATTTATATGCCGGTGTTTGTGTTAAATTCGTTTACTACAGCAGTCTTCATTCGGTCCTATTTCTTGCTCGAGTCCCCTCTGTTCTCCACGGTTCTGAGCCTAATTGCTTCTTTTTCTGTGTTCACACAGGAATCTGTTAATGAGCTGCCAAACTCAAAGCTGCTGAGCTCCCATGTTTCTCTGTTCAAAGTTGCCCCATTATTAAAAAAAACTGGATAATCCACTGTACAGCTTTGTATGATTTAATACACATTATGTAGCCTCTTGAAACGGGCAAATAACCACAACACAGTTATTAGAAATGGAACATTTGAATGCACTGTGGATACCAACATAAATTGCAATCCTTATCAATCAAAAATAACTTTGAGACATCAGAACTAATCATCATGGGTACGAAACCAATGCAGTTACAAAACCAGCAAAAGCATTCCTACTGTATAAATCACGCACGCACGCCCTTGCACCATCTTTGTTCCTGGCTCTGTAAGATGCTTCATCACTGTAATCTTTCTGGGTTTCAACCCGGTTCCAACTCGCTTTTTTCTGCTTTGAATTCTTTTAGTCTTTTTTCCCTTGCTGTTTTCTGCAATTCCTGCACACAAACTCATCTGTGTGTGTGTGCCTTTAAAGAGGTTATGTAACCGAATTAGAGCTGGCTGCAGTTCAATCCAGCCATTTGAGACAACCAATACAGAAGCACAAACAGTACTTTAGGTGAAGATTTGCATATCCTGATGCATTTTAATTTCAGCAGTCGTAGTTGAAACAAACAACTGAAAAACTGTCACCACAACAGCCAAAACTAAGACCAGAACTTTGGACAATGTAAATGAAAAAAGTTGTGGTCTCACTCAAACCTCGAAATCAGTTTAATCCGTTTTAAATCTCCGGTTAGTGTTAGAAGAATGAGAACTTTTTCTTACACTCATGATCCAGCAGGGCTAAAGCTACAAAGTAATGTGCCATGGAGCGGTAGTGGTTGGTTTTGACGAGTGACACGTTGGCCCAGAACAATGGGACATTGTCTTTGACTGGCGTCTGGATCATGGACTGATGGATTTTGTCGTAGTCTTCTGAGACCTGCCAGAAGGAAGAAGACAATTACCGAAGGGACATTAAAAAAAAAAGCACTGATCTGAATTAAATGCGACTGTGGTGACGTATAGAAAGTATGTTTTGCTAGGTGCTCAGTGACAAAAAAGGAGATTTTAACTATAGGAGCAGATGTATTGCTATTTACTTTAGCAGCCTCCTGAGCAACTTTTATCAGAGAGCAGAACCGGTTTGGGACCCCATGCAGTACGGTCTTCTCCAGCAGGCACTGCTGAGCTTGAGCAAGCATCAGACGTATCAGCATGCTGATCATAGCTGGGCTCATGTCGTAGCTGGGAATGTGGGTGAATGTCTCTTTCAGGAGGTTCAAGATGCCTGAAGAAAACAAGAAATTTGCACACAGGAAATTTAATGGAAAATAATGCCAATTCCAAGTGCTTTTATATGTTTGGGACAAATTGGCAGATCTAAAACCCATTTAGACAATTTTAACAAAAAGGGTTTTTACAAAAACAATCTGCTTTTGTGTTCATTCCATTTGTCTGTTTCCAAATAAAGTATATACATTTAAATCAAAATCGTTTATTAGCGATTATAAACATTTCACTATTACAACATTCACATTAACTTTAAAGTATTTGTAATTTTTTGTCTGAGATTCCATTTGAAAACCTACAGGAAAGAGATTTCTTTCTGTGTCTAAAGTCAAGGTCAATTTACCCCACAGTCATAACATTTTGTAAAACAGAGCGTCTCTATGCTCGTAACGTGATCCATGTGTTCATCTAATGTGCAGAGGAAGGAGTGAGACGGTGTTGTAGCTTTTTAGATAATATGTAAAAATGAAAAGGTATGGTGGACGTGGGGTTACTTTAAAGCAGATCTCTCTTTTATGAGTGTTTAAAGTTCAATCACGGCTTTTTATTATCACCTTTATTATTAAAGACAAATTCTTACATATATCTCAATGTTTGTGCGATTATTCAAAAATGAGCCAAAAACAAACTTAGATTTTCATTAGCAGTACATCCATTTACTACATTCTAGCTAAAATAAAGTTGTGGAGAATTTTAGCAAAGCATTGGATCACTAGTTTGTAGCCAAGCTTAATCCGTTCTTAACAAACTTCTTCTAAACCTCATGAGAGCACAAAAACAACTGGAACATAAATATAATATGTATTCCTATTAAATCCTAACCTACTTTACAGCTGGGACAAAGCATGTAACATGAAAAATAGTCATCAAAGTAACCCAACGAAAGCCGCGTAATTATAGTGCAACACTGACCGAACTGCCAAGTCATAATTCTGTCAAGACCCGTTTGAGCTTCTTGAAGCTCACAGAAAAACATCATCATGATCATTTATCATCAGAGGGTGGAGGCGAACTCTCAAACCAAAACTAAAATCATGTTTACACTGATACTATTTTCTGAACCAGTTCCATTGTGTCATTACAGTGGTAATTTACAAAATATGTACAATATTTTCTAATCAAACGTATTTTTCAATTGGCTGGATTGTAATATGTAAATGTACTGTAGGTAATTAAATTTTGGTTGCTGTTAAATAAAGAAATACTCTAATTTGAATAGTTTGAATTAACAAATTAGCATGATTTCAAAAAATTTAAAAGCCTCCTGCATACCTGCAGCTTTCTGAAAGGAAAAGATGGCCTCCACCAAGCCCTCAGATTTTTGTCGGTCACTGCGGGCACCAATCTGGGAGTAAAGGGCAGCCATGTTGAAGAGGATGCTGGACTTTTCTAGCGAGATGTTCTGCTGGCACACCGGCATTCCAGTGAATGAATCGTACCTGCAACAGAGACAGGTGTTGTCACCATTTACTACAACCTTTTTTGCACAGAGAAGCATTTAACAGAAATTGGAAATTTCCCCCCAAAGTCAGGCCTGGAAGAAAGAATTTGGAAACCACTGTACTACAGTAAGCTATATAGAAATACAAACTTAACAGGAAACAGAAAATGCAAAGTTACTAAAAATATTAAGAAAAAAATTTGAACTAATCAGAGAACAACTGGGAAATTTAATTAAAATGCTTTTGAGTGCATGGGCCAAATCCTTTACTCCTGCCTGAATGTCAAATATAAAAACTTTTTTACATTTTTCAGTGTTTTTTATTTTTATTTTAGGGACAATGCTGATAAAGTAATCCACGCACAACCTTTATGCAAACTGTTCTTTTGTTTACCGCTCAAATCAAAATGTTCTTAGGTAGATACATAAAAAAAGACAGCACAAAGGCAAGAAGCTGTCTGCAAACTATTTATTCTTTTAATGCTTTCATAAACAAATTAAGCTTTTGGTAAGAATATACTTGCTCTACTGAATTAACTAAAAACGTATCAGTATCTGTTTTCTTTCCTTTCAATTTGTATTTAACAAATCTGACTCCATGCTTTTATTTATTTTCTATGATTTTTAAAGAAGATGTTCTGTTTTTTTTCCACCACAGAAAGGTCTTACAAAAGTAGTCAGTGGTGGTGTATACCAGGTAAAGAAAATGCCAGTCTGGTGGGTTGGGGAGAAGAATCGGTTCTCTATGAGGGGAAGATGGCTGTAGTATTTTGCAAGCAGCTCCACCCCGGCCTCTGTGCGAGCCGGTGTTCTGCAAGCCTAAAAGACACACACACAAAATATGAGATCAGATCCATGAGCAGTGTAGATGCAAAATGCCCTTAAAAAATCAAAAAAAAAAATAACTAGTTTTTAAATAAAGTTTTAAAAAGTTGCAAGTGTAAAATAAAAACAATTCTTCAGAAATGCAAAGTCCGGAAAACCTGCAACGTTTCAGCGCCCTACATAAAAGTAAAAAAGAAAAAAGAAAAATCTTTTGTCTGCATTGTTCTGGGATAAGGACAGAAATCCCACAATGTAGATCTCAGTAACTCAACAAATCAAAGTGACACTTGCTGTGTAAATACAGGGCGTGAGATGGGCCTGAAATAATTACAGCAACATGACCCATCAGTTCTCAGGACAGAGGGTTTGTGGAATAACAGACCATCTTTAGAGGTGGGTGTTAAACAAAAACACATTACCTGCCGCACATCCATTAGGTCAGCTATCTCCTCCTCAAAACCTCTACCATCCTCATTGTAGTGCTCCTGGATGAAGTCCTGTTAAAATCAGAGACAACTTGACAATAAATACAAACATTTTACAGAATTCTTTTTTAAAAAAATGGCTGTGAGATCTTTTCTTTTGGCTCAAACATTCAACTTTTGACTGAACACAGGGGGCGAACTGAAAAATAATAAGTATATTGGCGGGAAGGGGCATTATTTTAAAAACCAGCCAGATGTTGTGACACCAGGCCGGTGAAAGTCAGGTGCGAGCAAAGATCAGAGCCGTAACGCCTCGAAACATCTCACCAGTAAACCAGATCAGGAAACGGCACGCAATAAATCTGTCAACAAGACATTTACAGGAAGGCTTCCTCTCAGTGAAACACAACTTGGCAAATATTTCGAGTTTCAGAAACGTCTGGCACAATAAATGCCCACTTTCATGACTGAAAACACCACCAGCTAGGATTCTGCAGCTGGTGATATTAGAGGCAGGTGGTTGAAATGCAGACAGATTGACCCAAACACTGAATTAAAAAAAAGATACAAACTAAACACTACGTTTGTTAGTGAAGCTGATGTTTGAAGTGTACATTTTTTAATTATAAGTGGTTTTAACCTGGAAAGTGTTTTCTGTACCTTGAATGGGGAGGAAAAGTCAACTTCTTTTGTTTCCTTTAAACCCAGAGCAATCAGGGGAATGCAAGTCGTTTCCCTGTAAGCAAAGCAAAGCAAAAAAAAAAAAAAAAAAAGAGTGAGAAATAAATATCAGTCAGTCATCTTATCTCTAGCACAATGTGCATGTTTGCTTCCAGACATGGTGGCAACAAGCACAATGAGATAGTTTAAAGGTGAGTGGGCTGGTTCACAACTCTCCATTGATGAATCAATCTGAAGTTCAGTCAAAAAAAACCCAACTCTTTTTGAAGATATAATATTTTTTGATTTAATCTAATTTATAATTAGAGGGTACAAATGTTTAAAATAAACAACTTTATGTTTTGAGCTGAGCTGGTTTGGAATTTCAGCTTGTAAAAGCTCAGAGGCTTTTGTTGCTGGCAGAAGGGAAGCAGGTTCAACTTGTTATCACACGTGAAAAAAAAATATGACAGATGCCTCCTGGTGTTCAGAACTAAAAAAAAACTTGCAATTATGAAAAGGATTTCCTTGATATTAACTTTGTGTTGGACTTATACAGGTCCACTGCACATCACTGTAGCACAAACTCTAAAAATACCAACAACCACAAGCAGGTTACCTTCTTTCAGCATAAAAATGTAAGAACTACAGTGTTCAGCAGAGCAGATACTCATACGTATTTATTCTTTTAAGATAAAAGTGCATTCCTCTAGCATACTGACTCTGAACATCACAGACAGGATGGAAGAGGCAGCACTGTTATCTATTAGCACGTCTGAATGAGATCATTCTGGTCTTTTCTCTTCCTTGGCTTAGACAGGCAGGCCCAGAGGGGAGGAAACTATCTGCTCTGAAAAGTTAAAAGCTTCTCAGAACCCCCATCCCCGTGGCACACACACACACACACACACACACACACACACACACACACACACACACACACACACACACACACACACACAC
>JAVKLF010000038.1:15588872-15600582 GCA_034783495.1 Millerichthys robustus
TAGAATGACTAAAATGTCTTCTTTTCAATTAAATCTGTCTACACGCAGATGAAAAATATTTACAACTGTCATTATCTGCAGCAGACATTTCCAGGAGCACAATTGCACAACCTTCTCTAACAGGAGGTGATAACAAGTTCAGCTGTGCTGTTCTGTCAAACACAGCGTCGTACACACCCTCACCAGACTGATCTGAACACAGAGATGGTCCTACATGGCCCGAAGACGATGCACCCTTCTCATTAACCCCTTTCACACAACAGTTCTGAGATATAGATGCAAAAACACACCCCTCTTTAGGGGACAGCATTTCTGTCTTGATTTTAGATCAGAATAAACAACATTTTTTGTAAAATCTATTGATTTTTATTTATTTATTTATGGTTTATGTAAAGATTTTTTGTGTACATGAGGCATAAAGTCTTTGCAGCTTTCAGGTCTTCCAGTCATAGTCTTACATCCTTTATTTCTCATGCAACAACTGTGATTTATGATTACATTCTGTTTCTATGTTTATTTTTATTTCACTCCAGTAGTTCCTAAATTGTCACTTCACTGGTTATGTTATTGTTCGGATTGTTTAAATCAAAAACCATTTACAGGGCATGGAGTAAAAAAACACACCGAACGTTATTTAAAGATAAACTAAAGAACATTTTCAAATGTTTCTTTATAAAATTTTAAAGAACAAAGAAAAACAACTAGGCATTGAGCTGCTTGATACTAAAGTTTGCTCCACTTTTTTCTTCTAAAGAGACAAAAAGGTTGGTTTGGACAAAAGGTAGCTAAAAAAAAAAGCTAAAGTAAAAACTGACAGGTTCAGCAAGGAACGTTAAAACAGAGATTACAGTTGCTCTTTGTTTTTTGGCCACATGAATGTTCCTCCTTGGGACTGTTATCACTCGGTACCATTTAATCTCTGTGGTGACAGAACGTTCAAAGAGGTGATGCCAAACGTGTCTCATTCAAACCAGTCAGATGTTTCTAGAGGTCACCACGCTGACATATAACTAAGAGAGCTTACTGCGTTTTGTTTCTCTTACACAACACATGCATATCAAGCTGTGCGTTTGCTCGTTGTTTATCTGCATGTTACGCTCTGTGTGTGTGTGTGCGTGCGTACATGACAGTTTGTTCTTACTTCAGCAGATTCTCAGCTCCAGCCCTCAACCTCATCTGTTTGATGATCTTCTGGTTCAGGCTGGCCCTTTGATTCTGCAGCTTGCTTCGTCCGGTTTGTGCGAGAGGGTTGCATCCCTGAGACAGGAAAAAGAAACATAACATACGCTTAGTATTAATTAACAATTGCCTAAAAATAAAAACTGCACACAAGTCATAAAAATTGCATCGATTGCAGGGCTGAATGATAGAAAAGGTTACGATGTGCAATATTATTGCTTAATATTTCAATGATGACATCAGTTGTGATTAACCCACATTTTCTTCACTCCTCACTTTAAGTATATCTAAACCAGATAGCCTAGGCTAATTTGCAATGCCAGTCCCTATTAACAAAAAAATATTTAAAAAGGAAAAGGAAAACAACATTACAATGTTAAGACAATTCATAAAACAGACTTAAAAACTGAACATCATTACCAAGGTGACAGTTATTCATGATTACAAAACCGGTTACAAAGAAAGGTTAGAGGTTTCCCTGTTCTAGCACACCTGACTTGAATGAATGGATGATTAACAGACTTCTTAAGAACCTAAATAAGTAATTTGGTCACCAAATGAGGTATTGGAGCAGGAAAACAAGTAAAGCACGCAGCACAGAGGCCTTTCAGAACCAGGATTGGACACCTCCGCTTTAATTGATCTGGTATTAATGTTCTGGTATTATCAGTCAATTCACTTTTTACAAAAACCTCTAAATGCTACTGGCATGGCAACATTTTTTTGTCTTCACTGAGCTTCGAAGAATAATTTCTCTATCTTTGGTCACTAATTCAATGGACACTGAGCGTAAGATGGGTGTGGGAAGAACTGCGCTTTCTCACAGTGTATTTAACTAAAACACACGCTCTCACTCTGTGTTTAAACATAATGGCCTGTAACTGGCTGCTGTGCGTGACCCTTGTCCCCATCACAGCCTTAGGTGTACGTCCCTTGCCAAGTCAACAAGCAGTCACTCACAACAAGAAGTTTACAACCATTCCGATTCACTCAGCACACAACAAAAGGTGTAGGCTTCAATAAAACCCAACTTGTCCCAGAAAAAAAATTAAAAAAGGAGAGAAACCAGCCAGCTCAGTTAAACCAGTTAAGCTGAAGTCACTAGTGTGGAAACTTAAATAGTGTAACTCAGTTTCTATATACAAACTCGTTTCCATTTGAGTTGCCGAAAGGGAAGCAGGATACCAAAATAGAAAAATAAAGAGAAATTTACTACTTTAAACAAGTATGAGTATTAGAATACAAACCCACACCAGGGAAGAATCACACTCAACAGACCACACTTGTTCTAATCAGTTTTTAACATATCAAAACTGTATTTTCTCATCATGAAAGCTTTTAAAAAAATACAACATTCAAACAGCTGCTTTTGGAAAGAATAGTTTCCAACCGAACGGCTGCCATAGTTAACATTTCTGAGAAAATGAAGGACAAGCAGCTAGAAAATACGTTTTTTCTATCATTCCTCTGTAGGAATGAGAAGTGCTTTGCCTCAGTTTGTCCTGTCAGATTTTTAACATCTGAGTCATCCCAGGACTGCTCTTATCTTAAAGATTCCTGAAAAATGACTGAGCTGAGCAGATCAGAGAAACGTGACGATGCTTTTGCTCAAGTACAAATTTTCACACTGCAGGTCGAATGTTTTCAATAAAGGTCATATTTAAACTAAACTAAACTCTAGCCACAGCATTTCATGCTCTTCTACCACCCTGCTTTAGTCACCAGGTTGATCCTGTGTAAACAATTAAGTGACCTGAAAGTTTAATGATTAACTGCTTATACAAAACTAAAGGTCTCTTTATTACACAGCAGAGTTATACCGAGGATGCAGAGTTGTTCTCAGAATGACAGGTGGAGCACGTTAAAGAACGAGGAGGTGTGGGCTGTTGTCAGCATGCCGTCATTCGATTACTGTGTCTAAGGCGTGTGACAGAACAAGGGAGAGGCTAGTGTTTGATAGTTACCATAGCAGTAAGTTTCCACTGTTAAACTGCGGTACTGAATATTTGGTCACTATTTCAATGGAATGTAAAGTTCCTAATGACAATCTTCAACACATGCTGCAATTCTGTTAATAATGTTGTATAAATGAGGCCTTATGAAGCATATGTGGAGGAAAGGGATAGTTGGTTTATATAAGCTGTGATTAAGAGCAGCAATTGACCGATGTGCAGAAGTTAAGTGGGATGGATATGTATTCTCTCCTATAATAATGGAGTAAATGACAAACTGACTTGTTTACAAAAGGCTGGTTTCAAAATAAGGTTTGTCTAATCAGTATCTAAAACTTTATTTCAGTTATGCACTGTACAAGTTCATTTTTAATCACAGCTGCACCTCTCATTTGTCTGTTTTCTCTGAAAAACCATGCTTGCAAAAGCCAAGAGTGCCTCCAAGTCAGGGGAACTCGTTTGGTTTGTGAACCAGGGCACATGTTGTCAATTTGTGTCTGTGGTCTGGCTGAGGGAAAGTCTTGGGCCAGATGCTACGTCAAAGCTCTCTCTGGCCAAGGAGGATGAGGAGAAAAAAACATGCCGATTTCGACTTTTTGGGTTGCCATCTTTCTGTGCTGATGTTGCCCAGTGGGCCTTCAGCCAGCTGGAGACCGAACGGTGGTCGTCTGGGAAGAACGCCCCAAACCGCAACAGTCCCCCTGAAGCATCAGGCAGATGTAGCGAGGTCTTGTTAATCATTAAACTCTTTCACACAGAAGATAGAGAGAGAAGTGTAATTTCAAATTGCAAAAGCTGATCACAGTTTTTCCGAAATGCAAAGCTCTTAACAAGACAGAATGAGCAACACAATAATTTAGTTGTGGTTTAAGTGAATGTGCCAAACCGTTTTAGGACAGAAGTTAAATCTATGTTTAATAAATACAAAAGACAATAAAGATAATGTGAAAAACTCATATTGAAGTGTGATGGGATTCACAAAATGTATTACAGACAAAAAAAAACCCAACTTTTTAAAAGTAAGGCATAAGGCTACAGCATTTAGTCATGTCCTGTGGCTGTGCCAGACCCTGACTCCCACTGACCTGTTTTTAGTCACAGGAAGTGAAGCACAGAGCCTCAACCAGACAGCGTTCAGAGGGGGTTTTAGTGGGATTTAAAGACACAATAGATACGCTCTGACACTCATCTAAACAAGTTTGTTTTTTAAAAAAAAGCCTGGGTGAGAAAAACAGTGAACATTTTAAGTGATGAGACACAGACCATAAATATGGCTGACACAAAACTGTAAAAACACATTGAATGATCACTCTACAACTGCTGACTGTCACCCCCCCTGCTCCCCGAAATAAAATAAAATCTCCCACTAGACAAATCTGCAGCTCCCAAAAACATTACAGGTACTTGAGAATGGGAAATTTAAATTTACAGGACCAAGAGAATTTCTAACTCAAATACAGAACCAGGATGTGTGTCTTGGCTCAGAAATGAATTTGAGTAACCTGCAGGATCCAAATAATTAAAAGTAGATGCGTTAACGAGATTTCATTACACCTTTAAAGATCATTGGTTATCTACACAACAGAAGTCTGTTGCATTTATCTGACAAAATATTAAGCAGGCAGGGGTCTAAATTATATACAAGCTTACTACAGAGCTTTCAAATCAATCACCATAACACATTTAACAATAAACAGGACATAGAGATTCACCATGCATGCAGTTTATCAAGATACTGCTGAACACACCTGAAGCTGACAGGGCAGTGGTTTCTGCTGCTGTATGTGACACTTCTAAGCTGTCCTTAAAGCTTTAATAATGATTTCACAATGTCTCAACTCTCTGTGTTTGACTACTACTAAAAATACAATCTGAAATATGGTGCTAGTTTTGAGAATTCTGTTACGTATTGTTTTGGCACCGTCTGTCACACAGAAAAAAAAACTGCTAGGTAAACAAAAAAGCAGCAAAGCCCATAATCTTCCCCAACTTTCACTGTACAAGAATTAAGTGGAGAAGCTGCTCAAAAACCTACCTAACACTGTGGGTGTGTTTAGTGGAGCGTCGAAGAGCTCAAACTTACCTTTTTAAAATAACTACTGTCTCCTCCGCTGTCTTCGATCCCGTTTGGTAAAATAGTGTCCGTCATCCTGCGTGGACTAACTTTCCGAGCAACTCTGACGACAAAAACAAGCGCTTTCGAAGTTAAAATATGAGTTAAGCGCCGCTGGACCACAGGTGAGCTGCCTCTTCCACGATAACCTCTATCTCTGCCTTCACTCCACCCACCCGACCGGTTTTCCAGCACGAACACGAAGCCCCGCCCACATCACGACTAGACCCCGCCCACATCACGGCTAGACTCCGCCCACATCACGACTAAAGCTAGGTGGGAGAACTGCAGCTAAATTTAGCAGCTGGTACCTGTTTGGTTCAGGTGGTGTACAGCACATTATACTGAATGGTAAGCCATGAAAAACCACGGATAAACACCAGTAATATAACGACAAAATATGGACGTGACACTTTTATGTTATCGGTCACATCCTTTGGAGATGAATTAAATTACTATTATGCTAATATTCTCGATTTGCTAATTAAACTCTATAAGATTACTAATTAAAACTCCCCGTGAAAATGCATGTCTGGTAAATTAAACTAAAACAATACAATATTAACGTTAAATAAACACAAGTGGAATAGAAAAACAAGTAACTAATGTAAAAGTGGGCTACATAGTTGCCATCCTATCTAAAAACCACATAATCGCCTAAAGAGCATCAAATGTCAGACTCAAGAAAAAAAAGGGATATTTTGGTCTTTGGCCTTTAATTAAGTTCAATATAAACTTACATATTCTATATATATAAGGTTGAGCATATATGCTGAGCTTAGTTGTTTTTTTAATTTCAAAATGTGTTCTTTTTTAGTAAAATGGCAAACTTTCTGCTTCCACATAAACAGCTGTAAATTGAAAAAGCTCTAAACATAAAGTGTGTGTAAAATACATTTTGTTCAGTTGTGGGATATCAGTATTATCTAAAAATATTTCCGTGTAAGTGTAAACAAACGGGTTCATCACGTTTTAGGGTATTATTACAGCTGTGACATGAATAGATCACTCATCCGCTCAAGCGTAATCTGCAGAGGGGTTTTTTTAACTCTTGTCTGCTTGATTTTTTTTTTTCAACCCTTAGTCCAGTGGTGGACTAAGGGTTTAGCAAATAAATGTTTTTGACTGACTGCATTTTTCCTTTTATAGGGCTAGTTGTTTTTTAAAAAGTGTAGCCATGTGCCTTTCGTTCTTTTGGTTATACTAATTGAAATGCATGTTGCATTCTTGTTTGTTGTGGAAGTGGTTATTGATGTCAGGAGAGGATTATTGGTAACAACAAAGCTGAGGTGAAGCCAGGGTATTAGGGTATTGCTGTGGCTCTAAACTAGGCCAAAGCTTTCTTTGTCTGGGAAATGTCTGGATGTGAACTATTCCAGTATTGGCCCTGATATACTTGACGATTGAAGCACTGTTTCGTCATAAATTGTTCACTCTTTTGCTGTATTGATAATAACCGTTGGAGCCCTGTTTGGTTGATCAAAAAATGTAAATGTTGTAAAATAGATCATTTTCCTACTTAATAAATCATCAGTGAATCTCCTCACTTGGCCAGGTTTCATTAGTTGGAATCTGGAGGGAATTAATTATCTACACACGAGTGGAGTAATTTTGGGGAGGAAATTGAGCCGATACAGAACATTAAAGCAAAAGTCGGGGCTAAGGTCATATGCAAATGATCTGTGCTGAGATATTATGAAATGTAGGAGAATTTTCATAACTAAGCTTAACTGATTGCTGTTAGTTGGTGAGAAAAGTGAGGGATATGAAATAGTTTCTAACCCAATTGTTTACAAAGGCCATGACGAGTTTAAGGTACTCCAATCCCTAAACAAACATTTATTGGTGTAGAAATTGTGTTAGAAGCATAAAAAGTCTGATCAACAACATTGAAAAACTGCATATTTTGGCAGCTATCATAGCTTTTATAAAAATCTAAACCAGTATTTTTTTGCTTTCTTTTTTATTATTATTCAGAGGAGGTTCTGAATAAACACACAGAAATCAGGGAGTAAATTAGGTTTATTTTTTGTTGCAGGTCTCAGCTTCCATCAGAACAAGCAGATGGATGTCTCGGGCTGGTGCTCCAGCTCTCTTTAATCCACTTCAGGCTGAATGTGATGTACTTTTACGAGCTTGTTGATTCAGAGGAATTGTGTGGTGTTTTTTTTTTTTAGAAATTGTTGAACAAAAATGATGCTTCTGATGTCTGAAGCAAAAAAAAATCCTTTATTTTCATTACTTTTATTAGAAAGACTGTCTTAAGAACTGGTTATTATTATTTTTGTAGTTAACAGATTTGACCAGTGGGTGGGGGTAAAGGTCTATTTCTCAGCTTTACCTTTTATACACAAAGCTCCATTACAGTTTAGCTTTTATTTCACACATAAACAGACGCTTTAAATTCACACATTAACCACAGATTTGGGCATCATAATATTAGGAACTGCACTTGAAAATCACATTTGTTCTAAACAAAAGTGCCAGGAGAAGTTGCATAGAAAGGCAGCTAGAATTAAGGACTTCTCCTGAATTTAATAGCTATTTTAGAAGGCCTTTTTTTAGCATTGGTAGTTGTTTTGATAAGAAAATCCTAATTTTGTTTAGAAATATTTTCCTGCATGCACCTAAATAAACAAATGGTTGCTCATAAATGCAATATGCTCAATGTAATATTCAAATAGCACCCATTGTATGATACAACAAGCTATCACATAAATATGCTTAGTGGTTACAAAGCAGTCATTTCATTTTTATTTAGTCTGCTGATCAGTCAACATTGTTCACTAACACTTCCACTGGCCTCACGTGCGTGAAAATGCTTTTTACGTCAACCAAAAGAAAACTGTTTAAAAAAATTAAATGATCAAATGCTGTCATAAAACAATGCCAAATACTGTTAGGGATGTAGAGCCATTACTGTTTTCATTTAAAAAATGTTTGTGAAAGTACTTCGTTACACCATATAGAGGTGCAGCAAACGGAGGGTGTTTTGGCTTCTCAGTAATCCCCTTTCTCCCCACAACAAGGCACAAAGCTGATTGTGAGTGAACTGCTTCCCGTCTGCTTTTCTAAAAGCAGAGAGGGCACTGCAGCGAACAACGGCCACTGACGTTCAACCCCTGGCCCAACAGGAAGTGCTGTGGGGTTGCTATGCAGCTTTGCTCCCCAACTGCAAGAACTCTGGGTTTGCAATCGTTAACAAACGATGTGTGGTGAGGGTAGTATGGCAGACCATTTGAGCAGGCACTCCAGAAACTCTACAGTAAGAATGGATCAAGGGTTGGATGAACGAGAGATGGAGACAGAGTGATAGTTTGTTCCTGGCAGCAAAGTGTTGTTAGGTTCGTGGCCTTGTCCTTTCTCTCCTGTTCTAAGTTTTTCTCATCCTTCCTTATTGTTTCCCTCTCCCACTTATTCCTCTTTACTCCACGCCTTTCTCTTTTTGGGTTTCTCGTCATCTTCACTGCTCTCACCATGCTCATTTCCTTTTTTTTTCTAAAGTTGCAAGAGAAAATAATAAAGTGCACATGTCCAGAGAGGACACAAATGTGGGAGTGAGAAACGTTACGATATTTGGCATATAAAATTCTCAAATTTCAATAGGAACTAATCTCGTAATGTTAGCGATCATGATCTCAGTGTTGGATGTTTGAAACCTATGCACGATTTCTACATTGTTTAAATGGTGTACAATTTACTACTTTTGACTTCCCAACCAATAAGTTGTCTTACAGGTTGAAAAAATAGACATTTGTAGACAGACAATACGAGTTTATGTACTTTTATTTAAACAATCTGTCTGATATTTCTTCAAAATAAGAATTCTTACTAAACTAATTTTGATTAGTTTTTTTTTTATTTCAAAAAAGTTATTGCTGAATTATTTGCTTCATAACATCACAGCTGAGCTAAAATAACTTAATGTAGTACTTTACAGCCCAAATAACTAAAAAATTAATTCAGACATTTAAATCTGGTGCACCTCCTGCATCGAGTAGTTTGTAATATAATGTTTACAGTCCTTGTACAGTGCAAAGAACATAAAGTTGGATTTGGCTTCAGTAGAAGGCAACACATGGACACAGTTTGTACTTCAAAGTGGCAGTGATATTAACATTGATTTCAACAGTCATCAAAATTTGGGCAATTTTTTTTCTTATTTTAAGAATATAATTGCTTGTATGATGCCATCTATACCCATTTCACGTCAGAATGAGAAAAATGAGAAAATCTGAGTTAAGTTATTGAGTTAATGACCAGCTTATATCACTGCTCAATATTCTGAGGTTAGTTATTACCTAAGAGACTCTGGAGCATGTGGAACCTGTTGATTAATAGTTCATATATATATATATATATATTCATCCTTTTTTATTTTTTCAGAGTTTACTTCTCTTTTTGTTTTCCTCTGCCCCTGATAGTCGGATGCTGTGATGTATGTATTTGTTTGCACCACATCTCCACCCCCTTCTGACACCACAGTACTCTTTCTCTCCCATCATCTCCTCCTCTTCCTCGTCCTCTCCTGCCATCACACAGAAGCTAGTGTTTTAGCTTGCCTTCCTGTTGCCAACAATGCATCTCCTCTCTTTGTTGGGGCCTCCTTTTGGAGCGGGAGGCTGGCTTCCAAGTTAATTGTGCATTCGTTAGCGTTTGCCTGCCGCAACTTAACGACTTAACTCCTTAAACTGTAGATGAACAGTGTGTGTGCGCGTGCGCGTGTGAGAGAAAATCAAAGAGAGAGAAAGAGACGGTGACAGTCATTTCTCAGTTCTGTCTTTAAACTGCAGTACACAGATTCAAACACTAGAGGCATTAACAGCAATATTCAATTTTGTATAAAGACACTGATGAAACTTACTGGAAGATTACTGGGATTGAATGCATTCATCGTTTAAAGACTTTTCTTGTGACTGCAGACATCAAACATTTAATAAAATTTTTCCACTAAGAAATTTCACTGTGTTCATATGAATTACCACACATATTCTGTTCCAAGATTAAAACAAATATATAGAGATTCTACATTCTAGTTGGTCGCTCCTTTAATCACCAATAAATCTTTTAATTAATTTATTTAGCCTAATAAAAATTAAAGCTTAGCTGTTATGTTCATGTCAGGTTAAATCAGAAGGCTGAGGTGCTGAATGAGTTGTGTGTTACTCTCTACTTTGCAGGTTTCTCTCTCTCTCTCTCTCTCTCTCTCTCTCTTTTTTTTTTGTCAAGCGTTTGAAATATTTGGTTGGGCGTTCACAAAACCCTCCAAGTCCATAAAAAAATTTGTGGTATTGTAAAAACAATATCAGGACACTTTAGCGTGAACTTGTTCCAGGACGAGAACAGTGTCAATTAGTTGAGCTGTATGTAGTTATTGCAATAATTATCTGTAGTAAACTGCATTTAATATATATACACATTTATTTTTTGATTTCACTTATCCTTATGCAGGCCCGTATATAAAATGTATCGCCAGATGTCTAACAGAGGGTGGCTTCTCACGCGGTCTTGTCCGTGGACTGCCACTTTTGTCCATTAAGTGTGGATGCTTTCAGTTTGTCAGTCCTTTGGACACTTGTCTGCAGAGGCATGTTTTACTTTTTCCCACTCAACGTCCATTTTTCATGGAGTACATAATTTAAAATAAAGAACGCTATCAACCAGCTTTTTAAAAAAATTGTTAAAACAATGTAGTAAAGGTTTTACTAATGTGTAACCAAAAATGGTAACCAAATATAAAGAAATGAGAGGAAAAAAAGGTCAAACAATTTTCCCCTTGAGCTATAGAACGAGTTTAATCTTGTCCAAGTTTTCTAACCTCAGCTGTCTTTAGAGAAGAAACTTGTACGTTGCTGATGCATACAGACATGTACGCAAGTCTGAAAAGAACATAAAAAACATCGTCTGCCATGAATGTCTTCATAAAACTGTTTGGGGTAACGGGTTTCTTTTAATAAAAGTTAAACCAAAAAAAAACAAACTCTAAAAGAAGGACGTGATCAATGAAAATGCTAACTATGTGTAGAGAATACTTATCTGCAACACTGACAGTAAATAAATTACTGTAAGGTAGGCAGAATACAAACTGTGTAACTTGAGACATTACAGGCTGGTGTAGCCAAGTTATTCATCTAAATTACTTTTTTGTTCTTAATTTCCTGCCAACAAGACATAAAATGGTGTGGGTGTGAATCTGTCAGTTGGATAGACCTTTTACAGATGTGCATGCTCAAAGTCAGTATTTTGTGATGAGATGTATTCATGCCAATGGTTTGTTGACTTCCACTTAATCTAAACCGTCTTTATGTTTCAGCTTTGCTTCACAGTCATTCTGACATCTGTCAACATTGTATGTTGAAGACTTTTGGCAGTCATAATGCAAAATACCAATAAAACCTATATTTACATTCGCATATAAAATGCAGTCTGGGCATAATTTATATATCTTCAAACTAAATCACATCTA